>VZRS01011732.1:75476-112799 GCA_013398055.1 Ifrita kowaldi | reverse complement strand
AGCCCAGCCCAGCCCGCCCCGCCCCGGGATGCTCGGCGGCCGCGGGAGACGGGATGGAGCCGCCCGAGCCGGGAGCGCGCAGCCCCGAGAGCCGGTGCGTGTCCCCGGGCTGGCCGGGGGTGCTGCCCGGCGGGGGACAGCGGCGCTTACCGTGGCTCAGCCGGGACGGGAACTCGCTGCTCCGCTGCAGTTCGTTCCCGAGTTTAACGAAACCGGTTCGAAATCATTGTTTAAAGCGCTGGGAACGAGCAGGGAGCAGCAAAGTCCCCCGAGCCTGCTGGAGGGCAAGGGAAGTGCTCGGAGCTGCTCCGAACCCCGCTGGGCGCGGGCACGGGGGCAGCCCCTCCGCACCCCGCCCGCGCTTCCAGCTGGAAATCGTCCTGTGGCTTTTCTTAGCTCTTAAGTGGTTCTAACCTCAGAGTCTGGAGACATCTGCTAGAGCAGGATGCCTGGAGAAAGTGAAGTCCCAGGCTAGGTGTTAATTTTAAATCGCGCAAACCCACAGTGCTCGTGAACAGGCAGAGGCAGGATGCTGTGGGCTGCAGGCAGGACACACTGCTCCGCCAGCTCACGTGTGAGGTCCCTTTGCCTCAAAGCAGGGAGCCAGACCCGCACTTGTGATGGCTTGGGCATTCCTGCTACCCTAAGAGAAACAGAGAATCAAGGAGTCACACTGCTTTGCCACCACTACGAACTCCTCTTTGAGGGCTGCTGCTCCTCCCTGTGCTCCCTCCATCCCTGCTGATCATTTCGTTTCCCCTCCACCGCTTGTCCTGCTTTCCACTGGTGATGCAGCTGGAGCTGGTAATGCTTCCCAGCTGCAGCCTGCAGCCCCCAGCACCCCTCTGCCTGCTGCCTGGGGGCACCTGCAGACACAGCCCACCTTCAGACACAACTCTCCTGCAGCCCCAACCCACCTGCAGCCCCCAGCCCCAGCCCAGCCTGCCATACCACCCGCATGCACTGAGGCACAGGAGTACAGGCAGCTCTGATGGGTTTAGAAAAGTGCTTTTGTGCACCCCTGTGTGCTGGGGCTGCACATCTCTCTGTGCCAGTGTCGTGGGGATCAGCTTCCTCGCCTGCCCCAGTGACAGACCCCTGCCACCACCACTTCCCTGCTGCTCAGTGCTGCAGTGCAGAACAACAGCGAGCTGCAGGTTGCTCTCTGCTCCTGCCGTGTTGCCCCAGACCTGTGCACAGAGATGCAGATTGAAGCAGGGTCAGGGCCTCTCTGTGCAGATTCATCAGCCAGCCCAAAAATTGGCTTTGTCCATTCGCTGGGGCTAGATGGGGTTTTCTCAGTGATGTCCAGCTGCATGGGCAGTGCAGGGTGGGCTGGAAACCGTGGGAGGTTATGGACACAGTGTCCCCCTGGACCAAACAACTGGTGTTAAGTCCAGAACACACTGTATACACCTCTGTTAAATTCAGGCAGGGAACTGAATTTCTGTGTTCTTCCCATTGGTATTTTGTGCACATCCATCTGCCATGCTGCAGAGCCACTGAGAATTTAATTTCAGTTAAAAAATTCTAAGAACACTCACACTCTGGTGATGTGTATCAGCAGCCTCTACTGCCAGCCCAAGGTTTATGTGACTGCCTCTCATTAGCAAGATTTGGAGGTTAAGGCTTCTGGGATTTTCCAGTGGAGATAAATGTGCTGATGGGCAGCCCAAGGAGCATCTGTGAAACCCTGTGTTAGCATTAAGGCTTTTCTGGGAATAGCTGGGCCTCATCAGTCTGTCTTGGAAACAGCATCGCCCTCTCACTTCACATTTGGCAAAACATAAGCACACAGAGTAAAACACGAGTTAATCGGGGGAAGATATACTCTGAGATGAAGAAAGAGACACTGCAATGAAACAGTCTGCTAAGAATGGCAAATGTATTTTTCTTTGTGTGATTAAACAGAAAAAGCCTCACGAAAGGGCCGTGTCTGGCAGAAGACCTGTGGCATATACTGGGCTCCCAAGCTAAAATGCTTGAGACATGCTCTGGATAAGGAAGGAAAAATGCTTTCCCTCTCAGTCAAGAGCACCCTTGATGCAAAGCATCAGCAGCAAGAGAGAGCTGGTGGGGTGGAAGTGGCTCCTCACAGGGGCTCGGACTGAGCAGCTCCTCTGGAGAGGCTGAGCCTGAACCTCCGAAGGGCACAGAGTGCAGGTGCCGACCCACACAGCAATTAATGGTCACAGGGTGTAAAGAGAGGGGGGCTGAAGGGCTTTTCTGGAGGCATTTCACAGCCCTTGGGACATGCTCTGCCCCCCTAGAGCAGAGCAAAGTGCAGGTGCTGCTCCTCTGCAGGGACTCTGCTCCAGGTGCCCCTGATGCTGTAGGGCTGTGAGGAGGAGGAGGCCAGGAGGGGAACGGTACTGGGCACCTCCAGCTGCCCAGTCTGGAGGTCCAGGATGTGGATTTCCTGAAAGCCAAGCAATGCAAGGGTCTCAAGATAAGTGAAAGGAAACAAGGAATGCTGATGGGCTTTTCAGTGTAATTGATTTTAGATTACATCAAATATTCCTATTCAATGAATACTCCTATTCAATAAGACCATAAAGATGCTTTGAGGGCTGGAGCCCCTCACCTACAAAGCCAGGCTGAGAGCTGGGTTGTTTAGCCTGGAGAAGAGAAGGTTCCAGGAGACCTTAGAGCCCCTTCCGGGGCCTAAAGGGGCTCCAAGAGAGCTGGGTAGGGGCTTTGGACAAGCCCTGGAGTGCCAGGACAAGGAGGAATGGCTTCCCACTACCAGAGGCAGGGTTAGATGGGATATTGGGAAGGAATTGTTCCCTGGGAGGGTGCTGAGACCCTGGCACAGGGTGCTCAAAGAAGCTGTGGCTGCCCCTGGATCCCTGGCAGTGTCCAAGGCCAGGTTGGAGGGGGCTTGGAGCACCCTGGGACAGTGGAAGGTGTCCCTGCCCATGGCAGGAGATGGAATGAGATGAACTTTAAGATCCCTTCCAACCCAAACCATTCTGTGATTCTGTGATCCACCACTCTGCCTTAGCAGGGAGTAAAGGCTGCTGCAAAGGCCTGACATGGATCCTTCTCGCTGCAGTCAGTGACTGCCACTGCCCCCAGTCTGGCCAGCCATGGCTGGCTTCACTTCCCTTCTCCTGTGCAGGCCAAACCCCACTACGTCTGTGTGGTGGCTGTGGGGGCACGTCAGACTCCAGCCAGGGAGGGCTCCCGTGCTCATGCCTGCCCGCAGATCAGAGCCAACTGGGGTGTAGATGTTGGGGGCTCACTTGAGCCAACCCCCCTTGGAGCAGCAAGCTGCTCTGCAGTTGGGATTCTTTCCTTGTGCCAGGGTGCTGTCTCAGGTAACTCCATGAGGCTGAGAACCCTCACCTCATGGGGTAACCCAGCTCATTCTGGGTTACTCTTCTGAACCTTAAGCAATCTGAAGTCAATCGAGTAGAACCAATTCCACTGGACATCATGAATCTGTATTCAAATGCTGATGGAGCTCAATTGGCTGAATTTATTGAATTGGTTTAATTAAAACCAGTTTATCTGGTTTAACTGATATATAAAATAAATCTCGTTTGGCTATTTTATGTGTCTCAATTTTACAACACTCCCTCATCACACTATCCCACTTTTAGATTGATTTTCCAGACAGCTGGACAAAGTGGCTCTTAACCTCCCTCCCAGCAGCTCTAAACCTGCCGCGGAACAGTGGGTTACCAGAAAAATTAACTATAATTAACACTGAACATCTCTCACCTTCCAGTCCTCTATAAGCTTATGAAGAGCAATGATTCCGTGATGGCAGGGCAGCCTCATGGACAAATCTTCCAAAGTGAGTTGCTTTGCCAGGGTCAAGACACCAGCTGGGCTTTAAAGTCCCTGTCCGTGTGGTGAGCGAGGCTAACAACACCAACACCAACACTGGTACTGCACCCCTGAGGCCAAATCCTTCCCTGGCAGTTCAGTTCCAAGGAACCTGGTGCACATGCACTCCTGTTTATCTGTCCTGCTTCAAACATGGTTTTGGTTACCCTGGCCTGGGGTTGCAGGTGAGACAAAGCCAAATCACCCTGTTTAACACACCTGCTTCACTTCTGGGACACTTGCTGGGCCTTATCTTCTGCTCATCAGTGACTGCACCTTTCCTACAAAGCCTCCTTCCTATAAACTGTGTTTATGTGTCTATAAAGCATAAACCATGTTCATGTTTATGCTGTCTATGGTTTGAGACCCAGCTACTAAACCTTGTCTAACTCCTCTCTCAATTCACAGGCTTCAAGTTCCAGGACTTCAGACACAGCTAACAAGCAGGGTTTATAATGAAGGCAGCTCCTAATGAGCTGACACAAGATGCAGCATTGGATCATACTTGCTTTGAGAAGCACTGATCAAAGCCCTGTGCTTTCTGGTTGGAGAGCATAATTAACAACAATTTCTAAAAAGTCAAGTCTGGGTTGATTAAAAATGCCATCTGACAGCTCAAGAGTGTTGAGATGTCTCATGATCTGCAGCACAGATACAGCATAAACTCAGCGTGGTGTCCCTCCTCCCCAGGCAGGAGAAGGGCTTTTGTTCCTTTCCCAGCAGGCTGCCGTCCCTTGGGTTTGCAGGGGATGGATCTGCCCCAGGAGGGCTCACAGGGCTGTGGGACCATCCCTCTGTGGGCAGCAGGCGCTCAAGGTTCTCATGCTGCCCCACTTCCAGAGAGGTCTGGCACATCTGGTGCATCTCCACAGCTGGAGGGGATGGAGGGGTCTGATGCTGACACCAGCAAAGTGGAGAGCCTGCTCCAAGAAAGCAGGCAGTCTTTATAGTGGTTTGGGAGATTCCTGCCTCAGAGGAAGAGAAATGAAAGGAAGGAGAGCTGCTGAATCCTTTTCAATCTTCAATACAACCAGGTCAAGGCAGTTCTTTGGTCCTGAACTCTGAGTTTCTTGCCAGGCCACAGACTCTCAGGTTATGTCCAAGCCATTAACTCCTGGGGTTCACTCCTGCCCACAGCAACACACAGGGGCTTAATCCCCCTTTTTGGACTCCCACCTCACCCTGAGATCCTCCTGCTTAACTCCTCAGCCTTGTGAGGTCTACAATACACAGACAGACACGTTTGACCGAACAGACCCCAACCACAGCCCGTGCAACAAATTTCTGAGCACACCCCTGATACCTCCCACACCTGTCAGGGAGAGGGAGCCGCTGGAGAAAATCACAGGCACCTGAAAGCAACACTCTGTGCATCTGTTCTGCTTCGGGAAGAGAGCCACAGCTTTGGCCATCCCCCCTGCCTTCAGCTCCTGCTAAAGCTTATTTCACCTGACACAAATAAATTCTTTTTTCCCTGTTTCTAGTTCTTCTCGCCCACTCTGTCCACACCCTGCTCCAGCTTGCAGGAGAGCAGTCTTCTCCCAGGTGATTTCATTGTCGGGGGAACATCGTCCCCTACACACACATCACCGAAGTCACAATTAGCCTCTTATCTGGAGCTTCTGAATCTGAATGGAGGCCGTGGCCACTCAACGCCTGTTGTAAGGGAACTACAGAACTACTTTGTCAGCTCAACTTAGAGATAAAAACTCCAAGGCTGTAAAACACCTTCCTGGTACCTGATCTAGTGAGTGGCATCCCTGCCCGTGGCAGGGCAGGGTTGGAACAAGATGAGATTTAAGGTCCCTTCCAGACTAAATTGTCCTGTGATTCTACAATAAAGTACAGGAGGGTGTCTTGGGGGCATCAGGGTCTCTGAGACCTTCTCAGCCACCCCATCAGCNCCTGTCAGGGAGAGGGAGCCGCTGGAGAAAATCACAGGCACCTGAAAGCAACACTCTGTGCATCTGTTCTGCTTCGGGAAGAGAGCCACAGCTTTGGCCATCCCCCCTGCCTTCAGCTCCTGCTAAAGCTTATTTCACCTGACACAAATAAATTCTTTTTTCCCTGTTTCTAGTTCTTCTCGCCCACTCTGTCCACACCCTGCTCCAGCTTGCAGGAGAGCAGTCTTCTCCCAGGTGATTTCATTGTCGGGGGAACATCGTCCCCTACACACACATCACCGAAGTCACAATTAGCCTCTTATCTGGAGCTTCTGAATCTGAATGGAGGCCGTGGCCACTCAACGCCTGTTGTAAGGGAACTACAGAACTACTTTGTCAGCTCAACTTAGAGATAAAAACTCCAAGGCTGTAAAACACCTTCCTGGTACCTGATCTAGTGAGTGGCATCCCTGCCCGTGGCAGGGCAGGGTTGGAACAAGATGAGATTTAAGGTCCCTTCCAGACTAAATTGTCCTGTGATTCTACAATAAAGTACAGGAGGGTGTCTTGGGGGCATCAGGGTCTCTGAGACCTTCTCAGCCACCCCATCAGCAGCTCTGCTCTGATTCCTGCGCTTCTCTCACCTCACAGGAGCTGGACCAGACCCTTCCTCATTCAGGCCAAAGTTGGGTTCAATCCTAATCAAGACAAAAACCCAATTCACAGGGAATTCACCTTGTATTTTTACAGACAGGTGTGATACAGATCCTGTGGTGCCTTCTGGAATGAGGTATCTGATTTATTATGATGGAAACAAAACCTCTTCAAAGTTGCTGTGGCCTTCCAGAGTGTTAGGCATGACCAAACTTCCCGGGGAAGCTCGGAGGTTATGGAAGAGGGTCTCTGGCTGGCCTGTCTTAAAAAAGCTGACTTGTAGAAGCCACAGCTGCTGATTAGGACACAGCACCTCTGATGGCTCATAATCAGCCCTTGCTTCAGAAAGCACAGAGGAGAACTGAAGCAATTTTTTCCCCTGCAGGCTGGTCTGGCTCCCTGCTAGGAACCAATACCACCTCTGCTGATGGCCGAGCCTCTGTCTCTCGGTAGACAGAAACTCAGGCACTCGGTGGAGATGTTATCAGAGTGTGGAGCCACTCAAGAGATGGAGAACTCCTGCTTCGGGCAGATGACACAATGGAAACAACAACCCTTCCTAGATGATCCAGGTGCCCACCACTAATACTTTTTTTGCAGAGACGAGGCATTAAAATGGTGATATAACAAAGGAATTTTTTTTTCTATGGCATCGCAAACAGCAGATGGGGAATTTTTTTTTTCTGAAAAAATCTGAGAGCTGGACCTGTGCTGACATTCTCCACAAGGACGAGAAGTAGAAGATGATTTTAGTGCAAACATCACCAGTGAAGGCAAGGATGAGCAGGCGTGTGAGTGAGAAACTGAGTGTGGGATACAAGGAGAAATCAGAAGCCCTTCCAGAGATGACATGCATGTGTTTGCACACCAAAATTGCTGTATGTGAAAGACTTTTACTTGGTTTTGGCTGAATGCCCTCAGAGACATGCAAAAGGGACAGCTGAATTTGTAAGTGAATTTCAACTGCCCTGAAAAACTCCAACTTAGGTCTTAAACCAAGTTCAAGAGTAATGAAAATGAGGTTTCCAGCACATGGAGACCTGCAGTAATTTTTCAATCCTAGAAGAGGAAGATGAAACTGAATAAAGGAAAACAAGCTCAATTCTGAGCTTGATTGCTGCCCACAGGGAACAGGATGGAGCTCATCAAATGCTCTTACCTGAGCAATAGATGATGTGATGGCCTGGAGCTGAAAGGTCTTGTCTGAGACCAGCAGCAAAAATAAAGATGATGTTAATCTGCATTGATTAATCAGATCTTAATCTTGCAGTGATGTCTGCAGAAATTTAGATACCTTCCTCTACCTGATGCAGTCTTCTCCATCATCAGCTTTCACGTATAGTTTGACTTAATCAGTTTTGTGCAGAAGACTTTGAGACACAGTGTCAAGTGTTTTAGTAAAATCTAAATATATTACTGCAATCTCTTCTAGCATCAGTCACCATACCCCAGACTGAGAGCTGACAATTCCCTTCTGGTCTAACTCCTAATTATTAACTAAATAGGGAAAACAAGAAAAGACAGGGAGGAGAAGCAATCAATACAGCCATGGCTTATTGTCCTTTCTTTGCTCCCAGCAGGGCCCTGTGGACACTGATTGTGGATCTCTCTACATGGATACAGGAGTATCCAGAGGTTTTTCTTTCTCTCTTTGCTCCTTTTCAGTTAGCACTAAAGCAGATTTATTTGTACAGTTACTACCAGCTCACTTCTCTCTTGTGCCTCTGTACCACATGGTTTTCCAAACTTTTGGTCTTTCCCCAGTTTTAATTTCCTGCACCACAGGACCACCTCCACCAGGACCACACACGGTCCCAGCAGGCCCTGCTCACACAGCACAGGCATCTGCTCCTTCAGCAGGCAGCTGGTACCTGGGCAGTAGCTAAAAAGAGCTCCTGCTGCAGTGCCCAGTTTGACCAGTTGCTGCCAGTGGGCAGGGAGGGGACATGGGACCATGGCAAGATGCCTGCAGAGCTGGCAGAGGCAGCGAGGCAGTGTGCTGGTCAGGCTGAGCCCACCTGAGCTCTGCTCCATTCCCTGCACAGACACCTCCCAAACAACCCTTGCTGTTCTGGCCCAAAATGTCCTGAGATGGGAAATCGAGGCCCTGTCGAAGTTAACTGCTTGGTGTTCTTTTCTGCAGGTGGAAAGCAAACACTTGGGAATAGATGTGAATGTATTTGAGTCTTGCCTTGCCTCTCCAAGGTGTGCATGCCCCATGTTTGAACTTCCTCCAAGAAGCAGCCAGCAGTGTTTTAGCTTTTATCCAGGAATATTATAATGAAAGACAAGCAAATAAATTTGTTGTGCACTTTATCAGCAATTCTGAGGGAAATCAAAAAGTATTTGTTTTTGGCCCTTGCTCCTCTCCACCCTCCAGGGGGCCCAAATTTCCCCAGAGCTCAGATCTTTGCATTTCATTCCTGATGTTGTTTGTTTGTTTGTGTTTGTTTGTTTGTTTGTCCCGTGAGTTTTGCTAATAGCTTCTTTTTTTTTTTCCCCATTTAACTCATGCAAACTTTGGTATCCACAGCCTCCAGTGGTGATGAGCCCAGAGTTTATCCCCCATTCCTGGAAGCTGCACTTTCCAGGGAATTGGTGGTGCTGTGCAAACACTCGGAGCATGAAATGACCATGCAAATATCATAGCCACACCTGGTCCCAGGATTGTTTAAGGCCATGCATGAGGCCTCAGCATGAGGAGCCCTGGTCAATGGGTGGGTACTCTTTGTCCCACAGGAACCCCATCTCCTTCTCACAACAGTCTGTCCTATGAGAAGGCCAGAGAGGAGAAAAAGGAAAGATCCCTCGGGTTTCCATTTGGCTGCATTTTCCCAGACTGTAAATCAGGTAGTGAGAAGCCTGGAGGGCAAAACAGCCCCATAAATACCTCAGTGTTATGGGTGACTCTGCAAACAACTGGGCAAGGCCCTTCCCTTGTCCAAAAGCTCCGAGGGACACGGTTTTCATTTGGCGTGAACTGAGACCTCAGCCTGGGCTCAGGATTTTGAAGATGTGTTAATGTGATGATCCTTAAAATGTTCAGTCCCCAGGGGCGGTATTAATCCACTGCTTTCCCTGTGGTTTATAAACTCCTGGCCTGGCTTTATGGGGACCTGCATGTGTTAAATGCATCATTTCCTACAGAAACAAGGGAGGAAAGACCCCGTTGTTACTGCAGCACGTCAAAAAACCCCACTGGCAGAGTGACACAGCAAAGGCAGAACAGCCCTGCACACGGTGCTCACAGGGGCTAGTGATGAATTTGTGCAGATGTTTTCCCAGCACGCTGACCAAATCTCCAGATTCATAGCCTTCCCTCTCCCCAGGTCTCACTCCACAGCCCAGCTCTCCTTACTGGAACACCAAACCACGGTACCTCACTTCCTTCCCACACGGCCAGACAGGATCTCTTGAGAGCCGGCCCGGGTTTGCACAGCCCGGCCAGGGATCACCGGCACCGCAACCCGGGGCTTTGGCCTCTGCTGTTGGCAGGAATTCCTGTGGGACAGTGGATCCTCCCATCCCTGCTCTGCTCCAGCAGTGAAGTCAGAGCCTCTGGAGAAGGCTCATCCCAGCAGCTCCTGTGTCCCAGTGAGGGAGCTGCAGCCACGGCAGGGCCGCCCCCAGAGCAAGCAGTGCTGGAGCCCGAGGTGACACCGACCAGGGAAACCCAGCTGCCAGAGCCCTGCACGCCCCACACTGGGTTCTTCCCTAGGCCGAGCTCCAAACTGGACACATGACACCACGTTTGGAAAGAACTTCCCTTTCCTTTTGGATCTTCCCACCTCAGCTGTAGTCTTTTCCAACTTGGATACACACTGTAGCTCCATCTGTTTCATGGTTTCATACACGAGGCTTCCTTTGTCCTCCCTGTTTTGTTTCAAACAGGGCTGATCCAATGTAACATTCAGGAAGAGAGTGAGGATACAGAGTATTTCCCAGTATCACACAGTGAGAGTGTCCCTGCTGCCAGCATATTTCACCTAGACAGCTTTACAAAGCTGAAGCAATCTCAGGTTCTGCCAGGGGAGGTTTAGGCTGGATATTAGAAAAAAATTTCTTCACTGTAAGGGTAGTCAGGCACTGGCACAGGCTGCCCAGGGCAGTGGTAGTCACCAGCCCAGGAGGTGTTCCAAAAACACGCAGATGTGGCACCTGCGGACGTGGTTTGGTGGTGGGTTAATGGCTGGACTTGTATGGAAAATCCCGCTCTGAAAAGCCAGTGTCCATAAAGGAGACAGAGGAGTCATGCAACTTCATTCAGATGAAGGGAGAGAGGCCACTGGGGCACACGCCCACGGGGGTTTCTCTCTCGAGGTTTCGGAGGGCGCAGCCTCCTTTTGTCCTAAACTCCCGGCCGCATGTTGCCCTCTTCCTTTCCCCACCGGCTGAAGTACTAGGAAGGTACAGCCTTCCCAAACCGCCTACCCCACATGCCCCCTTGAACCCGGCATCTTACCCCAAAGTTCAGAAAGTCAGGCTTGTGCAGGACCCACCTGTCTATTTCAGGAATCAGGCTGTGAGGGCTCTGTAACAAACCTGCGGCTTGAAGTTGGTAGAGACATTAAGAGCCATTTCAAAGACGTTAACACCCATCCCCTCACCCATGGAATTGTTTGCAAAGACATTAGCACACACCTTTCCTGTCACAAGGAACTGTTACCTGCGACACAGCCCTGCTGTCCTGGTGATGGTTGAACACCTGCCTGTCCAGGAGAAGCGGGGAATGAATTCTTTGCTCTGTTTTGCTTGCATGGCCTTTGCTTTCCCTGTTAAACTGTCTTTATCTCAACCCATGAGTTCTCTCACTTTTACGATGCTCTCCCCCATCCCAGTGGGAAGGGGTGAGTGAGCAGTGTGGGGCTGAGTTGCTGGCTGGGGTTAAACCACAACCTCCTGGTGTACACAGGGAGGATTTTCCTGTGTCAGCTCGGCAAATAGCACTGATCCCCACCGGCAGCACACAGGAGGAGCACAGCTCATGGAATAATATAATAGAGCAGTAATATAGAAAGTGTGGGGAGGTGTATCAGTGATGAAGTTTATCTCCTGGCTTAATTCTTTTCCCTTCTTGCTGCTAAGTGATATCTACTTGAATTTTACCCCAGGGAATCCTACCATGATGGGTTATGAGCACGGCTTTCAAAGAGCTTTAGGCACCAGAGTTGGGCTCTCAGGAAAATAGAAATAGGGATTGCAGAATATCACCTGGCACCTGTCAGCCTGAGCAGTGAATGAGTGCTGACAGTGTAACTTCCACTACATCTCACCTGTGCAAGGTTCTTACGGCTGCAGGCCCAAACATAACTGGTACCAGAGCTGTGTACCAGCAGCTGTCCCTTGTACATCACATGAGTATTTTAACCTGTCTTTTGTAACTAAATCTTTGCACCACTTGAAATGTTACTTAGCATGTGTGCCAGACTGAGGTCCCCAGCATTCTCCCAATGAGCAATGTCATGAAGCAGAAACACAGTTCAGACTCTGTTAGCTTAAAATCCAGGCTCTGGCACAAATGCCCCCTATGCCAGCTGTGCCACATCAGGTCAGTACTGGTGCAGGGCCTGTTGCTACATGAACAGAATATGGCTCTGCTGCATTTACCTGTTCCGGCACAAGCTGCTCCCAGTGAAAAGAGTCAGGTACACATACCTGGGACTTTTTCCTCAACTGCCTTTGTCAGATGATCCACTGGAAACCCAACCAGCCACAAGAGAAGGCAGGAACTGATTCACCCAGCAGCTGCCCTGTTGCTGCCCTGAGAGTCCTCAGGAGAGGCAGCAGGAGCCCACAGAGGTGTGGAGGGGAGTAGGAGAGAGGAGTGGGAGCGGCTGGGCTGTGATGCCCAGTGTCGGCACATTTGAGCCCTGAGCATCAGCACGAGTGGTTTTATCTCTGCCAGGAAGTTTCTGCTCTCCACCCGCCAATTATCACCTCACCCCAACGCCTCTGCCATGGTTTCACCCGCTGTTTAACCAGTGCTCGATGTGGCTGGAAGGGGCAGGCAAAGCCTTGCCCTCCCCACCTCCCGCCACACTGCCCCTCCTGATTTTGTGATGGCAGCAGCCCTTGCCTCACCTAAATCTTAACTCCAAGCCAACATGCAGATAGTCGTCTGTCCTTCTTCCCAGCAAGGTGCAGCTTAACAGCAAAGTGCCTGCATTAAATCTTTCTTGCCCGTTGGGGGGAACTCTACTGCCTGCACAAAGCCAGAGGCTCGGGAAGAGCACACACTTGGTTCATCTCCTGTACAAAGGGATCCTTGGGTTTTGGGGATCATTTTTAGCACTGCCAAACCACAGAGACTTGATGCAAAAGGTGGCAGTGTCAGTAGTGCTGCTCCAGAAGGCTTCATGCCCCAGGTGACTTTCCCGGATTACAGCAGCCTGATCCCTTCTTTGGTTGTTTTGAATACTTAAATGCCAACAGCATGCAGGTGCCTGAGGAGAGGTGTCATTCTCGTGGCCCAGGCTATGCCCCCCCTGGGACAGCGGGTGACGCTGGAGGCTCCAGGAGTCCAGGGCTCCATCTCCTGGCCAGTCCCAGCCTGCAGGAATCCACCTACCCCGGGCACAGCTCTGGGCACCACAGTATCAGAAGGATCTGAAGTTACTGGAGAGCATCCAAAGGAGGGACACGAGGATGGTGAAGGGTCTGGAGGGAACTAGAGCTGTGTGAGGACAGGCTGAGGGCCACTTGGTTTGTTCAGCCTGGAGGAGGCTGAGGGCAGAGCTCACTGGGGGCTGCAGCTTCATCCTGAGGGGCAGCTCTGATCTCTGCTCTGTGACAGGGACAGGACGCAAAGGAACGGCTGGAGCTGTGCCAGGGCAGGCTCAGGCTGGATCTCAGGGAAAGGTTCTTCCCCCAGAGGGTGCTGGGCACTGCCCAGGCTCCCCAGGGAATGGGCACGGCCCCGAGGCTGCCAGAGCTCCAGGAACGTTTGGACAGCGCTGCCAGGGATGCGCAGGGTGGGATTGTTGGGGTGTCTGTGCAGGGACAGGGGTTGGGCTCATGATCCTTGTGGGTCCCTTCTGATTCAGGATATTTCATGATTATAGAGAAGCAGCCATCTGAAAATGAGCTCTTCTTGTCCTGCTGCTGTGCTTCCCAGGGTCTCACAGCATTGCAGCTGCTAACTCCATTGATTAAACTATTTTCTGAGTGTCTGAAATCCCTGTCAGCCCTGCTGACCCCAGGGATATGTGGCTGGGCTCTATCTTGGCTCGTGCCTCAAAAGCATAACTACTCACACTTCTTTACAAGATTCAGGGCCGGAAGGGCCCAGCCCAACTGCCAGATTCGGTTGCAAAGTCTACAGAGAGAGAAAACATTCTTTGCCTGTGCCAAAAGTGCAAATTACAACTGGAAGAATGTTGAGTTGGTGAATGTGGAAACTCGCAATGTGTGATGATTTTTCTGATATTTTGTAAAGTTTTATAAGTCCTGTCTTGATGAATCACCTGGAATTCTCAACTTCTCTTTTAAAAAGTCTGTGGTCAAGTAGCTGCAGAGAATCATGAGCATCTCAACCTGAAGATTCAGCCATTGAAAGCAAAGAACCACTTCTTTCCTACTTTCTAAATTTTTGTTAACTTTCATTCTGCTGTGCAAGGGGGAGAACTGGATTCCTGCTCCTCAGCTGCCTAAACAGACAGTGCCTAGTGCCAGCTACGGGCTCTTCTGGAGAACTGCACTGCTCCGCAGCAAGAGCTGATCCTGACGGGATCCAGCAGCGCTCCGAGTCCGCGGTACCAACCCAGCAGCTCCCACACAGCCGCAGGACAAGGCAGATTCCCCTCTCCATCCAACCCCCCCCGCCAAATTCTCTTTTATGCTGATGCAAACTAGGGCGGCAGCAGCAGTTTGCCGTGCGCTGTGTCCGCTGGGCTGAAGGTGGTTCTGCCGGGGCTCCTGGGGGAGCGGGCTGAGCCCCGGCCCGTGGGATGATCCCGCTTCCACCTGCAGCTGCGGGGCCTGTGCGGCGCCCGGGGGCTCCAGCCCCACTGCGCCGGAGGCTCCGTGTTCTCGGGGCGCTCCACCGCCCAGGCTGAGGGCAACAAACCCCGTTTGCGTCCTGACCCCAGGAGAGGCCGGGTGCCACGGGCTGTGGGACGGGCCCTCGGTGCCCGAGCCCGCTCAGAGGCACTGCTGAGAGGGAAGCGCCGAACGCAGCGGAGGGAAAAGCGGCTTCCCCGGGCCCAGCGGGGGATCCCCGGCACTGTCCCACCCGCGCCGGGCAGGCACAGAGACCACAGAGACCACCGAGACACCCCTCCCCGACACCCTCCAGGCTGCGTTGGAGCGGGACCCGGAACCGCCCGGAGCCCCTCAGGCCCCGGGGCCGCTCCCGCCTTCGCCGCGCGCGGGCCACGCCCCGCCCGCAGGTCCTGGCAGGGCCATAGGGAGCGCGGGGCCGGCGCCGGCGGGAGGAGCCATGGCCNCGGGCGCTCCTGCGGCGCTGGTGAGTGCGGGACCCGGCTGAGTGGGGACCTGCCCGGCACCCCCCTCCGGGCCCTTCCATCCCCGAGCGGCCCGGAGGGAGGAGGGGGGCCCGGGATGCCCGGGCCCTGGTCCCGCCGCCGTGTCCGAGGCCCCGCGGGCCGGGGGTGCTGGTCCCGTCCCGGTGCAGCAACGCCGGCCCCCGTCGCTGTTTGTTCCCTCCAGGGATGATGCGGAAGAGGAGCGGCCACAGCCACAGCCAGGCTCCAGCGCTGAACATGGTGAGCGCTTTCCCCGGGCCGGTGTCCCCTCATGTCACACCGGCCCCGGGCCAGTTGCGGTGTTAGGAGTCATTCCAGTGCTCTGCATCGATCTAAATACCCCCTCTGCCTTTTTCCTCCCGCTCTCCTCCTTGGGCTTCGCTTGGAGTCGTGCCTCGTTAACCAGGGCCAGCGATGAAGTGACTGTGGGCCTGACCCAGGTGTGGGAATGTCACTTGTTGAGGTTGACTCGGGAGAACTGACCTCCTGGGCTCACATCCATCCTGGGTCTTCAAAGCTTCTGGCAAGCCTACCTGCACCCTCTGTGCAGTGGCTGCTCCCACAGCCAAAAAAATACCCCCTGCACCATTCATTAGGTTTCATTTCCTTCTGTGGCACCTGGAAGAGTAAGTTAGTGAAGAGACAACTGGGGAACATCCAGATTTGAGCCTTCTGACATGTTTTCTCCTCTTGCAGAAGACAGACCTTCACCCAAGGAGCTGGAGGAGCTGGAACTGCTGAACAGGGCCTTAGAGAAGGCACTGAAAGTCAGGAAAAGCATCTTGAAAACTCCATTAGAAGCTCAGGAAGCTATAGGACAGAAATGGGCAGGTGAGGAACATGCTCCCAAGAAAGCTGAAGAGCAGCAGGTGCCTGTACCTGTTGAAGGTGTTCCTGAGAGCAGGAAGGTGAGAAATGGAAGCAAAAAACCTTTGTTGTTGAAGAAGCCCTCCCCATACCAGTTAAGAGCCCCTTATAGGACTGACCCAGATGTGAAGAAACTGCAAAGGAAAGTCCCAGCCAGATGTGTTTTTCAAGGCCCCAGGACAGCTGGGAAGATTTCCTCAAAAGGTATGACTTCCAAACAAGGAAGGAGTCACAGGACAGCAGCTGGTGCCCATGCCAGAGAGGTCTGTGCTGCAGCTGAACCCCAGGAGACACCTGGCTTGTCTGAATCTGCCCCAAATGAGCAGCAAAGCTTTTCTGGAGGGGATTCAGCTGCGGGAAAGAATTCCATAGCTGCTGGCAAGCCGTTACTTGATGCAGGGAAGAAAAGCTGTGGTTTCCTGGGAGAGTCCAGCAAAAAGGAGGACACTGCAGGTGCGTGGGGAAGGAGCACCTCACCAGGGACAGGCACCCTGCAGGAAAAGGGGTAAGTGTGGGAGGTGGGCACCTCTCCTGTTCTGCTCCACAGTCACAGGCACATGTACAGATCCTGCTGGCTGCAGCTGCTCTGGGTGTCCCAGCCTGGCTTCATCCTCCTCACATGCCTCTCAAGAGGAAGGAAGGATCCTATACAGTTTAAAAGCCTTTATTGTGGTTGAGTAAGTGTTTTCATTTTAAGGGCTTATTGTTGGATGGCTGGGACTTTGAAAGCCTTTCAATTAAGACTTTTGATGCTTCATAGTCCCCTGTGAGTGTTTTGGAAAGCTGTCTCTGTAGAGCTTTCTTGAGCCTTAGCTCTCCTCTGAGTGTACTCTCTATTATAGCATATTGATTTTTTTATTTATTCTGTTTTTTACACAGTCATAATACATAATGCATGAGTTTTCTCTCTGTCTCTCTCACTAAAGCATGTGCCCAGTGCTGTTTGGAGTGATGGCATCTGAGTTTAATACTGTCCCTGTTAACCTGGAACATACTGCCCATGTAACTACACAAATCAGGATTTACTAGACTGCAGTTGTTTCAAGGGTTTGGTGTAGGAAGGATTATGAAGGGAACGTTACTGAGATTCTCTGTGGAAAAGTGGCAAAGTAATACTTGGAAGATTTGCATTCAGGCCAGTCTGTCTTGTTGAAGCAATTTCTTCTTTTGCTTTAACAGAGCAGTGAAGCTCAGATCTGATGTCCCTGGGAAGGTTTGAGGGATATTTCTCTCAGCTGCCACAACCTAACTCTTGTGTTTGTGCAGGGAGGAGATTTTCCCTTTTCACTGGCATTGGAAAGGCCCCAGGACACTTTAGTGACAGTTGCTGTGGGAACAGGGATCTGGATTCAAACATTTACTTAAATTCCCAACTGTGGCCTTGCATTCCTAGTCTGCATGTGACTAACAATTGCCAGCCCTCCTGTTTCTGTAATAACAATTTAGGGATTATTCTGCTTCAGGATTAAGAATCATATGCCCAGTGGAAGATGGAGTGTCTCCTTCCTATTTCTTTGAGTGTGATGTGGTGCTAAGCAAAGCTGCCTTGCCCTGCTAAGGTAGGGCAACAGGGTATGGCAGACCAGCTTCCCTGAAGGTGTTGTTTCCATGTCTGTACTCTGCTGTGCCATGGCTTTGCTCCCAGCTTCCCATCCTGGATGAACCTCTGATGGCTGGTGGCAGGATGCAGGGGCTCTCCCAGCCCAGCTCCATGATGCCTGTGGAGCTGAATGAGCAACCTGATATTCCTTCCTTGAGGACGGAATGAAGACAGTGGTGGATCCAATCTCCAGAGCTGCTGACATCTCCCATTGCAGCTAAATTAATTTCAGATTTTGACAAAACACCATTTTCCCTGTTGGAAGACAAGGCTCAGTTAATTGCTTTCCAGCAGCCAGGATTGATCCTTCTCCTGTTTTACAGATGCCAGCTGAAGCTCCCCCTTCCCTACAGGAAAGCCTACTCCAGGAACTCCAGGTAAGACCAGTCTGACCAGTTCAGTCCAGAGGTACCCTGAGCTTCAGGGCTGCGAGGAGAGGTCAGGTGTGGCTGTTCTGTGTGCCCCGCGGAGGCAGTGACCCACAGGGCGAGGGGCCTGAACTGGGAGCAGGAAGAGCAGCTCCCATCCTGCAAGGCTGCTGCTGAGGATGTGATCTCGTATTATTGTGGCCACTAGTGCTACTTTTGTTTCCCGAGTGCTAATTACTGTTAATCACTGAGTCATAAAGGCCCTGGAATGCTTTAATCGTGGGTTTAACGGTGCAGCAGAAGTCTCTGCTGGTGCCATACACCTGTTGAAGGCAGGACACCCCGTGGGGTGGGTGTCTGTATACACTATCCGATTAGAGCTTCCCAAACCATCCCTGCCCTGCCTCTGCAGCCTGGAAGCACCACAGCTGTGTGTGTTTGAGGCTGGTTCCTGCTGCTGAGCTCTTCCACAGAGCCGACTACAGTGTACTGCAGTGACGGTGCAGGTGGTTGGGGTTTGGGTGCTCTAGTCCATTCTCCAACCTTCTGGAAGGGTTTCCCACATTTCCTCTGAGAAATCTTGCCATAATTCAGCAGATTGCTCATTATGTGCTTTGTTCAGGTATTAAGCATAAACCCTTTCTTAAATCTTAAATCTATAGCCCCTTGTGCTGCCCTCAAGAATTCGTCCTCCTCTCGGAAACTGTCATTTATCAGATACCAGTTTGTGAGTTGCCCTTCTGCAAGTTGTAAAGACTTTATACCCTTAGTTTTCACTTCTAAATTGAGCCTTTCAGCATTCTAATCACTTTGGTGTAATTTTATACTTCTCACTATTGCTTTCAACTCAGTAACAGATTGAGAATAACCTTTGCACCAAAGATCCCTTGTAGAGGGTGTGCATCTTGCCTGGAAATTTCTGTTCTTTCCTGTTCCATTAACCTTGCCACTGCTTTGCATAATGTATTTCTGAAATCTGCAGATTCTAACATGATTTAAAAGACCCATTAGGCTAGAGAGAAGACACATGCACACTCAAGTTAGGCACTGCAGAACTATTTTAAGCTTCCTCCTGATGGCTCTCGCTTACTGCGGCAGGTTTTGGGAGACAGTCCTTAAGGAAAGGATGTTACGGGTACTGTGCATCCATGAGGATGTTGGACTCTGTGAGTGAAATGCAACTCTCTGGTAGTGCTGTTATTTGTGCAATGCTTTGTTTAAAAAGCTGGACTCTGGTATGAAGTCCTGGCCAGCTTCCTCATGATACTGTCCTTAAACCTCTGTCTTGCATCCCTGACATGCTGCTGTCATTCTGCTTGCCAAACGTACCACTTTGTCCCCCCCAAAAAATTATTAAAGAGGAACCTTGAGGAAGTTTGGAATATGAAGTAATTGGGGTGAGAGTTTATCCTGTCTGCTCTTTTTTTGTACACCTTTACTAACAGAATGAAAGTACAGAAATGCAAATGACTTACTCCTAAGAAAGGAGGGGAAGATTTGTTGTTTCCTATGGGATATAAACACAGGCAGGGCAATACAACAGAATGAGGGATGTGCTGCAAGTTCACGTTCTGCTTATGGAAAAGTGCTCTCTGTCTTCTGATCCTTCCCCTCAAAACAAGAGGAGAGAGTAACAGGTGTTTTTCAGTGTCTGATGCTTTCTGCAGGGTGTCCTTGTTGATCTGATACCAGCTGTGGGAATGAGTTGGGAATGGCTGGCAAATAACCTGTGAGGGGGGGGAGGGGGACACTTGTAATTAAAGCACTGATATGCCACACTGGTGTGTCACAGCTCAGCGACAGCACAGAGGAGCGTAACTTCCACCTCCTGCCCCTTTGGAATTTCAGGGCATGGGAGAGATGTCGTCTGTGCCAAACAAGTGCAGATGCAGCAGCTGCAAGGACCCATTTTATGGAGAGGATCCAGACAACTGTATCCTTTCCCAGCAGGCACAGGGTGCAATTGCTCTGCAGTGAGCTCCCAGCTGGAGAGAGTTATGCCTCCAATAACAGCAGCTCCAGTTGGGTCTCTAGGCAGTGGGGTTTTTCATGGTGGAGCTGTTGAGCATTTATAAAACTTCTGATCCAGCCAGACATGGCCACAAGGCAAACATGCCCTACACAGCTGTGCTGTGCTGTCCTCACCTTCCCCCTGCAATGCCACTGCCCAGGCTGGTCCCCTCTGCCCTGATCCTAGCTGGCCTGGCCTGGGGCTTGGGGTCTGCACAGAGCTGGTGCTGTGGAACCTTCCTTAAGCGGCTGCTGTTTGAGTTTTGCTCCCCGAAGCCAACGCCCAGTCCTGCCGAGATAGAGGAGGAATTAAGGGGCCTCCAGGATGTCCTCTCCCGTCTGAGGCAGTATGTAGAAGCTGAGCCTGCAGGTAAGGAGGGAAGAAGGGCAATGGAGGGGCAGAAGGTCGAACAAAGATGATTTGGGCTTCAGTTCCATGTGTTTTGTGTTCTTGGCGTGTGCTGGACATGAGGGACAGGAGCATTCTCTGCCTGAAATGAATGCTGGTGAACCCAAGGGCATTCTGGAAACTGGGGAGGAAGGTTCCAGTGCTCACACCTTTTCTCTGCTTCTCTTGTAGACCCTCCCACTCTGCAGGCAGAGTATGAAAGCCTTCTGACCTTGGAGGGTTTGCAAACCACAGTGTCCCAGTGCCTGCAGAAGCTGCAGCTGCTGCGAGCAGGTGAGACAGTCCCCGTGTTTGTGGTCAGGTGTGAACGTGGCCCTTTGCCATCTGTGTGCAGGACACTGGACCAAGGTCATTTTTCTCCTGATTATCTTAATGGCAACGGAGCACTTAATTCTCTGGTGGCAAACAAAGCTATGGTACCTGTGTGCCACCCCTTGGTGTTCAGGAGAGGCTTGGAGCTTTGAACTGTTGAGTTCAAGAGGGCTGGGGAGGGGACAATGCAGGGCACAGCTTAGGGTGTCCTGATTGTGCCATGTGTGAGGAGCTTACCCTGATTAATACAGTGTCATTAGTCACTAGTTTCTGGGAACAGGAAGTAGATCGTAAATTCTGCAAGTACAGATTTAACTTGTATGTTTTTGTCTCTGCCTTTTCTTGTACCCTGGCAGCTCTGGAGTCCCAGCTGAGGCTGCGCCCAGACTGCACTGGGGATGTGGGGAGCTGCTCTCCAGCCTGTGTCCCAGCCAGGGGACAGATGTGTGACAGTGCAGACATGCTGGCTGTGCCTCTCCTCTGTTACTCCAGTCTCCAGGAGCTGAGGGACCTGTTTGCCTTGAAGCTGCAAGTGTCAATGCTGCACCAAGAGATTGCCTTACAAAAGGTGAGTCTGGAGAAGTGTCAGTGTTCCTGGAGCGGGGAAAGGACAATTGTGGGACAGCAGCTGCTGTACAAGGTGTTGATGGGCAGCAGCAGCATAGCAAGTTCCCCCAGTGGTGGTTCTGTGTTTATGCTTTGTTCTCTTTGTAGGTGAATGGGACTTGCTTTTTTCTTTTTTATTTCTTTTTCCTTTTTTTTTCCCGTTGTTGTTGTTGTGAGGACCAGGGCAGAGGCCTTTACACGCCTGGCCCTCTCCTGAAAAGATTTTATTTAGCTATTCTGAAAGAATTTGGCAGTGGAGGATGTTGTAGGTAATGCCTGATGGCCCCTTTTGTCAGGCCTTTACAGCCCTGTTAGGGCACCCACTCCCTCATTCCCTCCTGTGTGACTTCCAGCTGGTGAACTCCTCTGTTCTCTGTGCCTTTCCTTTTAAATCTCAAACCGCTCTGCTGCTAATCTTGCTTTTACCATTCTGAGACTGTAAGAACAGGGTAGGAGGTGTCAGCTTCTTCAGCAGCCTGAGCAGAGGCTTTGCCACACAGGGATCATTTGTTCTTCTCAGCCAGCAGCAAAGGGCAGAGAAGATCTGTGAAATCACATCTACTCCTTTGACCTATTCTTTGCCATTGGCCTGAATGATAGAGGCTTTGGGAAAGTCTTTTTTTGTAAGCCAGAGGGGCATTATTAATAACTGGCTGCAGCCCTGTGGCTGAAGATAGATTGCTACCTGACTTCAGATGGGATTTCAGCATTATAATCCTGAATTATGGATTATGAAGGGTTTGGTTTTTTTTTTATCTGCCCAAAATGAAGTGGTGACCAAAGCCTGCTTCCTGCTGTTCTGTTGGCTGACTCAGTTTCTTCTGCACATGTACCCAAACAGGTGCTTTTTGCCAGGTGAGCCCTGAGGGTCTGAAGCAGCTCTGTGCAGAGTGTGCAGGATAAGTGAAATTCTTGGGACAGGTGAAGTAAATGGACATGGAACAAGATAAATACCCCAGAAAAGGATGTAGCTATTTGTGGGCCAAGCCTGTTCATTGCCTTTCCATGGAGGACTGCCAAGGATCATAGAAATTCCTGGTAGCTCTTAGCCTGTCTTTGATGGTGAAGATCTGTTTCTTCTTAGGTATCAGGAGCAGAGCAGGTGGATGGAAGTGGAGCAGTGCAGCACTCCTTCATGTGCCAACTTTCCCCTTAGGTAGCTGTCATGTCTGTAGAGACTTCCCAGAGATGAGCAGCTGTGTCCTGCTTCCCTGTCCCTGTGCAGAGACTTGTGTAGAACAGGAGAGGGAACCTCCTGCAGATACCCTGTGCTCTCTTCTGTCTGGCTCTTCCTCTGTATCCACCAGGGAACAGTCATGGAATCACAGAATAACATGAGCTGGAAGAGACCTACAGGGATCACAAGTCCAACTCCTGGCCCTGCACAGACAGCCCAACAATCCCACCCTATGCCTGAGAGCGTTGTCCAAACACTTCTGGCAGCCTTTAGGGAGGTGGCTGACACGTGCAGTTGTCCACCCTCCTGGGCAGGCAGAGTGTGCAACAGGCTGGGTGGGTGTGCAGGCTGCTCAGACTCCATTACCTCATGCCAGATGAAAAAAGAAAAGAATAAAAATCCCAGGCAAAACATCTGTCTGAGCATTAATTCAGGAATGGGGTGCAGAAAACCAGTTTTTGTCCGTTGATTGAAGTGACCTGTGCTTGAGTTGTCAGTCAGTCCTAATCCCAGAGCTGACACCGGGTTGTTTGACAGCATGGGCTGAGATCCCAGGATAGGCTTAAAGGGAGCAGCAGTCAGGCCAGGGAATGTTGGACAGCTTGAGCAGTCCCTATAGCCTCTTTGGGCTGGAGTTGGCCACTTACACCTCGGGCATAGCTGGGAGGTGATGGGAACAGCCCTGAGTGAAGGGTTGAACTTACCCATGGGTGAGTGAGCACTTGGCTGTGTGGCTGCAGAGCTCCTGAACCAACATCAGCTTCAGTTTCCTGCAGGATGCTGATCTCATCCCAGTGCTGGGCCTGCCCTGCAGCGGGGCAGCAGCACTGCCACTTGTCTCACTGCTCTGGTAATGCTGGGTGGCTGCTGAGGTAGCTCACGAGCAGAAAATGAACCACTCTGCCTTTATTAAATCTGACCAAAGAAAGTACCCATCAATCAATTAGCCTGTTATTAGTCATACTGCTCTGATTAGATTTCACTTGTTATGCAGCCACTTCAAGGAATACTGAAGTGCTGCTGGCTCTGGTGACAGTGTCTCCTTTGCTCATGCCCAGGTGCTGATGGCAGAACTGCTGCCTGTCCTGGAGCCCGGGCCATTCCTGGAGGGCTCTGCAGGGCTGTTCCGGGCCATTCACACCCAGCTCTGTGAGGGGGGCCGGCGCTTCCCTGTGCTGGTGAGAGACGAGCTGCTGGACTGAGCTGGGGAGCCTCCTGCTAGTCCTGCACGGAGCCAAAGGCAGCTCTAAGCAATAAATCTTTTCTATGAACTTCTTTACTCTGCCTGTTTATTCAGCTAAAATCCAGGGGGTTGTTTCTGTTACGGGCTTTTTTTCTTTTCTTTTTTTTTTTAATTTCCTTTTGTATCAGGAGCCCCTCTGCTCTGGAGCCAGGCTGGGAGAGTTGGGGGTGTTCACCTGGAGAAGAGAAGGCTCCAGGGACACCTCAGAGCCCCTTCCAGGGCCTAAAGGGGCTCCCGGAGAGCTGGAGAGGGACTGGGGACAGGGAATGGAGGGACAGGACACAGGGAATGGCTTCCCCCTGCCAGAGGGCAGGGCTGGATGGGATATTGGGGAGGAATTGTTCCCTGGGAGGGTGGGGAGGCCCTGGCACAGGGTGCCCACAGAAGCTGTGGCTGCCCCTGGATCCCTGGCAGTGGCCAAGGCCAGACTGGACACTGGGGCTGGGAGCACCCTGGGACAGTGGAAGGTGTCCCTGCCATAGCAGGGGTGGAACTAAATGATCTTTAATGTCCCTTCCCACCCAAACCAGTCTGTGATTCTATTGTTCTATGTCACTTTTCTGACCTGTTTACTCCGAGATTTTGTGAAGCCCCTTCAGGGCTTCAGACTCTGATGTTGGCTTTTCTTCCAAGGGCTGTCTCTACCAAGAGATTCTTGACTGCCTCAGTACACCAGGCTCCTGTATGCAGACAGTGTAGCAGCCAATAAAACATAATTTATACTGCTCAGATAGCCACAGTACCATGGGTCACGGCCTTCCAGCATCCAGGAATCCAGAGCTGCTGCTTCCCAAGTACTCTGTTCACTAGCTGGCACGTAACCAGCATTAGAGTGCTCATTTAGTGTTCACTGACTAATTGTTTTCGATGCCCTTATGTGCAGTGGACGGACGGACGGACGGACGGATGGGTGGATGCCGGGCTCGCGGTGCGCGGCCGGCTGTGCCCGGCAGGTGGCGGGCGGGTCCCGCGGTCCCTGCTGGAGCCGGAGGGACCCCGGGAATGTCCAGCCCGGCCGTGGAAAACGCAGGTCCTGCAGCAGTTCCCACCTTGTCACCGCGGGAAAAGGCCAGCTGCGGTTCCTCCTGCGTGCTGGATTGTGGTGTGTAATCCCCCAATTCCCTGGCGTTTCAGTGACAGGGAAAGCTTTGGAGCGAAGTGGAAAACCTCTGCTCGTGAGCACTTAAAATCCCATTCAGCAAGTGTACCACAGCTTAGTACAGTTTGACCCAGACCATATCTCTAAGCTGGACTCTTTGCTCGCGTGTGTGTGTAATTTAACTCCTAGCAGTGCTAAGACATTCATTATTGTTTTCCTTATCTTTTCTCAAGGCCAGGTTGCTGCCTGGCTCTTCTGAATGTCTGTCTCTTTCTGACACTCAAAATTCAATAAAAATCATTCATATGATAGATGAAAATCAGCATCTCTTACTTTCCCTTTATATTTTTGTCATAGAATCCCAGACTGGGTTGGGTTGAGAGGGGCCTTATCTCACCTCACCCCTGCCATGGGCAGGGACACCTTCCACTATAGCCCAGATTTCTCCAAGTCCCATCCAGCCTGGCCTTGGACACTTCCAGGGAGCAGACTCTGACTCCTAAATCAGCATGGTCGTACCCATGAACATGGCCGTGTTTGAATGGGAGAGCTGACATTTGGTATTGTTAATTAGGGTGCTGTTATGGATAACTTGTGTCTGCAAGCACTGCATGAGTCATGGAGCATCTGCTGCTCGGCGCAGAGCAGGCCAGTGTAAATTGGCAGCAACTTCAGTGCCACAGCAAGGACTGCAGAGGTGGGAAAGGGCTGGGAAAAGGAGACAGCCCACAACAGAGGGTTCACAGGGGTTGCTGCAAACTCAGAAGGCAAGCTGACACTGGAGGAGTTGTGCAGAAGGGGTGCAGAATGTCAGGTCGCTGGGTTGTTCTCTGCCTCTGGGTGCAGTGGGGTTTTGCTACTTTTCCTACACCACATTTTATAATTTTCAGAAATGTGTAAGACTTTAAATCATTTGAATGACTCACTCTTTCAAACCAGTCTTGTGCTATAGCAGAGACAGCGAGATTCAATAGCAATTGAACTCAGGGGTTGAGGGGTCTTTGTTATAGAATGTGCCATTATTATCGAAAGAAAATATATCCAGCTGAGATGAGGAGACAAAGACAAAAGGTAGTGTTTGATGCCAGGGGATAAAATTACAGAAATACAGGAAATGAGCTGTATTTTTGGAAAGTGATAGATGATCCCAGTGTTGTGTAGACGTGAGTTGAGAAAGCACAGTGAGGGTCAGAAGGATTAGCAGCTCTTGCTCCTTCTTTGTCCCCTGCAGTAGCATTTAAAAGGTTTTTGGGTTTTCCCTACTGAAGGATGGGACCCTGAGAAGGAGGCAGTTTTTTTCTATTCTTTCCAGAATCTGTGACTTTAAATATTTCTGACTGCTACAGTTTGTCTTTTCCCCTGGCTCTTTTCTCTCCTTCCCCTCTGCAACTTCTCCACGGACTGTGCTTGTTTTGCAAATGTGTTTGGCCAGTGAAGGGACAGCAGCAGTGCTGCTGTTAGTGCACACTGCAACCAGCAGAGCCTCTTGGGAGTTTCACATGCACCACTTGTCTTTGGTTAGCATTAGAGAATAACAGAATCACAGACTGGTTTGGCTTGGAAGGGATCTTATCATTTAGTTCCACCTCTGCCATGGGCAGGGACACCTTCCACTATCCCAGGCTTCTCCAAGCCCTGTCCAACCTGGCCTTGGGAACTTCCAGGGATCCAGGGGCAGCCACAGCCTCAGCTGTGCTTTGTTCTGAAGCTCTGCTGAGCCCTCCAAGGGGTTTATCCTGCGTATGTTACCAGATCCGCCACCAAGTGCTGCTGAAGCCCCTCCTTGGGAGGTGCCACATGTAGAGACTCAACAGTGTGGCTTTAGGGGTGCTCCCCATCTCAAACAGAAAGAACTTGAGTCTTGGTGAGAAGGAAGACACCAGCAGTGGTGTGGAGGAATGTCCTGCCTCTTCCAGTCCTTCTGAGGGGTCTGGCAGCCTCTGCGTGGTGACAGAGCATGACAGCCTGTGCCCTGCTGCTGTGACTGTCCGTGGCACACTCCCACCCCTGGGAAAAGGGCAGGAGGAGCTCCCTGGGCCAGGAGCACACGTTAGGGTTTGGAGTGGCAAACCCTGATGAGCTGTGTGAGGGATAAGGGAATTTCATCAAGGAGCAGTTTAAGATGGTAAGTGTTGAAGTGGGAGGAAAACTCCCAGCCCCCTCTGAAGATGACAAATTTTCTGTTGATGTTATTCTCTAAATGAGCTTTCTGTGAGCTCCAGAGAGCAGGTTACTTGATTAAAACTGCGTGTGAGTCAAGCCTGAAGCATTAACACCTGACTCAGCAAGTTGTTGTGCCAGTCCAGAGTTCTGGAAAGAGCACTGGTGCTGCAGAATGCTGGGACAGAGCTCCTGGATTTTAGGAGAGCTACTTGGGGGGAGCTGTATGTCCTCCACACACATTTTTTGATTTTTGTATTTTTTTTCCCAAATCAATCTCTCCCTGAGTTACAGAATTCAGTATGAGCTTGTGATTTCCAGATGAAGCTTTGCTGAGAAATTTTGTCCACTTTTGCTAAATCTGGAAGGGGTGTTTTTGGGCTCCACATGCGTGCAGAGCACTGAGGATGCTGGATGTGGGAACTGCAGGATGCAGAGAGCTCCTCCAGACTGTCCCAGGGTGTCTAATGATCAGTATACTGTAAGCAATGAGTGGGAAATGCTTTAACAGCCTTCTGAATGCCAGGAGAAGGAGCCAACAGGGATTTTTTGTGGGCAGGCAGCCAGTTCATGGCTGTGCATTTCCAGTCCTGAGTCCTGTCACCATTGTGGAGTCACCAGGAGAATGCAGCAGATGATGGATCTGACACCAGGGCTTGTCACTTGTTATCTGTACAACAGAAACTGAGATGATTTCACTTGCTCATGAGCTTGGTTTTGTACGTCTGTGCTCTCTGCAGCAAGGCCTCTTGTTTTGGTGGATTTTAGTTGATTTTTATAAGCACGTACACTGGGACTGGTGCAGTTGACATCTGGTTTCACTGGCAGCTTTCTAGTCCTCCTTCATACATTAAAAACAACCTCACAAAAGAAAAACTCGAACCATTGCTCAGTCTGGCATGAAAACAATTCATTAAATAGGTATTAAAGTTCCTACCATCCACCAGGCAGATTGAGTACTATTTTTGTAACCACCACCCAGAAGAAAAGATCTATCATCTTGGGTTTAATTTGTGGAGAAAGACGGGGTTTAGCATTGTAATCAAGAAAAATCTATGGCTGGTTAATTAATCTGAGCTCAGTTAGAAAGAAGAGGGCAGGAAGCAGCGTGCCACATGTGCCAGGGAATAAAGAGCTGGGAATGGGAGGGGGAAAAAATTAAAAGGGAGTTTTGAACTGTAATTTCAGCCAGTGAAAGTTTCCAGCAATGGGTTATTTAGGCACACAAATGAAGACGTTTGACTTATTTTTAGCCAGAACAAGAAAGATAATCAGTGTATCAGGAGTTTAGATAAGAAAAAGTAACTAGAAGCAAGATGTGAGTCAGTGGAAGAGCCTGGCCTTGGAGAAAAGCTTGTCTGGAGTCTTCCCTCCTGGTTTCTGGGAACACAAGCTCCCAGGTGTGCTCATGCTGCTGTTAGGTTTGTCCTCAGCCCTTACATGTTGTAGAGGGAAACAATTTATTTGTCTCACCTGAGCCCCAGCTTAGAAGGCAGACTCAAGGGAGGCCTGATGTGCATGTCCAGGTCAGCAGGACCCCAGTGGGGGCCCCCTCCTGCCCCGCAGATGACGTTGGGTTGGACATTCCCTTTCCCTGCAGCTCTGTAGCACCTCAGCACATCCTTTTCCCTCTCTCAAAACGATTGTGCCACAGCTGTTGGTTCAGCTGGCACTGCCTCGGAGCTTTGCAATTTGCAAGTGTGTTCTCTGAGGATCTCATCCTCTGGGGTTTTGTTTTCCTGCTTCAGGCTCTGAATTTCAGAACACGCAGCAGTTTTCTCTCGAGGTGAAGTCTCTTAGAGGACATGTTAGCAGTAGATCTTGCTTTTGGAATTGGTGGGCAGGTGAGAGCTGTCATGCAAGGTGAGGGCATCTGCAGCTCTCACTGCCCCCAGGATGGGAGTTTTGGGTACCACCCAGGCATAGGAACACGAAGGAGAGAGCACAGGAATCAGAGAATCATTTAGGTTGAAAAGACCTTTAAGAACTTCAAGTCCAAATGTTCCCCCACTGCCAAAACCACCACTAAACCATGTCCACACATCTTTTAAATCCTTTCAGGGATGATGACTCAACAAAAAAATACCTTTAAAAACTCAGTGAAACCGCAAATACTGCTTTAATTGCAATATTGTGCTGACTGCATAATGGGACAGAATTCAAATGGTTGGATACTGGATGCAGGGATGAATCAGGCAGTATTTTTTATATTTAAGCAAGTTTGGGCATATAAATTTAAACAAAACCACATGTTTCTGTGAGCATTCCAGGCTCACATTANTTCTGGGAACACAAGCTCCCAGGTGTGCTCATGCTGCTGTTAGGTTTGTCCTCAGCCCTTACATGTTGTAGAGGGAAACAATTTATTTGTCTCACCTGAGCCCCAGCTTAGAAGGCAGACTCAAGGGAGGCCTGATGTGCATGTCCAGGTCAGCAGGACCCCAGTGGGGGCCCCCTCCTGCCCCGCAGATGACGTTGGGTTGGACATTCCCTTTCCCTGCAGCTCTGTAGCACCTCAGCACATCCTTTTCCCTCTCTCAAAACGATTGTGCCACAGCTGTTGGTTCAGCTGGCACTGCCTCGGAGCTTTGCAATTTGCAAGTGTGTTCTCTGAGGATCTCATCCTCTGGGGTTTTGTTTTCCTGCTTCAGGCTCTGAATTTCAGAACACGCAGCAGTTTTCTCTCGAGGTGAAGTCTCTTAGAGGACATGTTAGCAGTAGATCTTGCTTTTGGAATTGGTGGGCAGGTGAGAGCTGTCATGCAAGGTGAGGGCATCTGCAGCTCTCACTGCCCCCAGGATGGGAGTTTTGGGTACCACCCAGGCATAGGAACACGAAGGAGAGAGCACAGGAATCAGAGAATCATTTAGGTTGAAAAGACCTTTAAGAACTTCAAGTCCAAATGTTCCCCCACTGCCAAAACCACCACTAAACCATGTCCACACATCTTTTAAATCCTTTCAGGGATGATGACTCAACAAAAAAATACCTTTAAAAACTCAGTGAAACCGCAAATACTGCTTTAATTGCAATATTGTGCTGACTGCATAATGGGACAGAATTCAAATGGTTGGATACTGGATGCAGGGATGAATCAGGCAGTATTTTTTATATTTAAGCAAGTTTGGGCATATAAATTTAAACAAAACCACATGTTTCTGTGAGCATTCCAGGCTCACATTAGGAAATTCAATGTGTTTGCCAATATCCTTTCAAGTATTTTCAGTCTTAACTGCCTGGTTTTGTGTCAGTTTTAAATGGGGTTTGATGTGTTGTGATGTTCCGGAGCCTTCTTGAGGGTGACAGAGCTCTCGGCAGAGATCCTGCTGTCCTTGCAAGAGCAAACTCACCGGATTTAATGGAGTTGTTTGACTGAACAAAGCATTAGTGATTTGAATCATGTGTGATTACATCTCCCTTCCTCCTACCAGCGGGAGCACCGCAGTCTCCGTTTGCAGGGAGGAGTTCAGGGCCTTGCTTGTGACAACACAAACAGCATTATTTGGGGTTTGGGCTTTTGATTGGTTTGGGTTTTTTTAAGAAGTAATTACAGTAAAATAGCTTATTTTTATGTATTAGGTGTATTTCTTATCTGTGAGCCTTAAAAGCAGCGTGCACAGTGCATGAGTCACTCAGCTCCGCTGGTGCCTTGCCCAGCTCCCTGGGCAGCGCCAGGAGTACCCACAGCTCCTTCTCCAAGGGCAGAGGATATCAGCAAAGCTTCTGTGGATCTCTTCTCCTAGTTTGCAGTCTCTCCTGTCTCTGGATCCCAGCTGGTTCTCAGTATTGTTTGTGCTGGGTGCCCGCTGTGGCCCGAGCTGGGCGGTGAGGAGCAGCAGAAGGTGGGAAGATCTGTACGAGCTCAGCCCCGGTGCTGGGAAGGAACGTGGCTGTGGCTGGGTGGGTGATGTAATGATCCTTTTCCATCTGCTCCCATCCATCTTTGAATCCACAGGAAAGCATCCTTCTTGTAAGACATGTGAATCCCTCACTTCAAGCCCTGTCCCTGGTTTGGAAGTTCCTCTGGAATGCTGTGGCTGGCGCTGGCATCCTCCCCGTGCCGATACCCCAGAGGGGCTCCCCGTGAGGTGTAAAGCCATGGGCCCAAAATAGCTCAGAGATGTCACCCAGCAACTTGTCACTGTTGCCAAAGTCTTTGTTGGAGTGGATCAAGGTGACACTTGGCTGCTATTTTCAGCCCCACACTTCCTGATGGCTGTTGGCACTTTATTCTCCCGCTTTGATTATTTATTTATTTCCCTTTTGCTGAATCACAGACCTGGAAAATACTTCTTAGGTCACTGAGAATCCAAGAATGTGCCTCCTGATTTATTTTGCTGCCTATTTTCCAGCTTTACATGGCACGAGGCAGCTTAAAATGGACTATGAGATGCCACCTGTGCTTCCTTAATGACGCTTTCCCACTGCGTGAGTTTCTTCCCTGCTCTTTATCTTAAAATTAATGGAGCTGCTCAAGGCTTAACACTGGCTTTGCCAGGGTTTATTCCACAGTCAGCTGTGGTTGTTGGTGTTATATTCACCTGCTCTCATTTCTCTGCAGCTCTTCATCGCAGTCAAAGTTTATTTATGGTGGGGGACAGTTGTGCAATAAATTGTTATTCAGTACTTCCTACCCCAGTCTTAATCTATCATGTGGCTCTTGCATGAACTGTACCAAATTTTCATCATGGAAAGGGGATCAGGCACTGGCACAGCTGCCCAGGACAGTAGTGGAGTCACCATCCCCAGAGGGATTTAAAAAACGTGTGAATATGGCACCTGGGGACATGGGTTAGTGGTGACCACCGTGGTGCTGGGTTAGTGGTTGGAACTGATGATCTTCCAACCTTAACAATTCCATGATTCTGTATTAGCCAAATAAAGGCAGAATTATTAATTTGCTCACAGAGCCAAAGGAAAAAACCCTTGTGGGGATTTCTAAGTTACTACAAACTGCTGGGGTTCGTTGTTTTTTCCAGTTCCTCTGTGCGATAAGTCAGTGCCTGTGGTCTGTTGGCATTCAACTTTTAACCGAGTGAGGGTCACTTGTTGAGAGCACACTTCTCTGTGTGAGAATGGTTCAGGGCTGCCATTTGCTGCATTCCTATAACCTAGACCCCAGTTTTGAGCCATGTGTCTCAAAAATGAGCAGTGAGGTGGGCACGAGTGAGTATTATTTCTTTGACTCACGCAGGGACATATGTGAATTGTGTAACAGAGATTATCTTCCATTACCTTTGCCCAAAGATGTTCCTGCAAGATACATAGTTTTCTGTCCTTGTTTCCAGCCCCATTACCTTCTAGTTCTGGAGAAAACAAGGCATAATTCCTTCATATACAAAATTCCCCTATGCAGTGGTTTAGCTCCAGGAGGGAGGGTGTTCATCCTGAGCACAGCAGGATCTGGAGCCTGGCACAAGGGTGTCTCTGCATCCTGGCCCTGCCTTCTTTGCTGTAGCATTTCCACGAAGTCTCCAAATTATATTGGCTCTAATGTCTGCTTTGAGAAGGTGTCAGTGTCTCTGGTCACTGACATAATTATGGACCATGGGACTCCTCCCTCCTGCCACAGCGCTGGGCAGTGCTAGAGAATGTGGATCTCCTCCTGCACCTCGCTTCTTCTGGGATTCCCTAGCGGTGCTCACCATCATATTTGATTCTGAGCTTTCTTACTTCAAAAGTGGAGAAATTAATCTGTTTTAGAGGGATCCTGGCTTTCTCAACCTTGCTTTGTTCCTCATTCCCTTCTAGGAGTCTGAGTTTCTTGCTCAACCGCCACCATTCCATTACCCACCCAAGCCATTCACCTTTTCTGTCTCTCTTCAACAGGAATTTCCCAGGTTTTTTTTTCCTTCCTGCAGCTCTTTGCCAGGCTCTGGAGCCTCTCCCCCAGCCAAGGGCACGGAGCCGGGCTCTGGGCAGCGTTCTGACAGCAGGGAGAGCTCCCGTGCCCCATCCACCACCCCAAAGGTCCGTGGGTGTGGAGGGGTGTCATCCCTCTCTGCTCCTGCAAGGTGACTCATCCAGTCCCAGCTGCACTTTCATCTCCTGTGGGAAGAGGGAGGAGGATTCACAAGTCTCTATTTCTGCTGTGAAAATTACACCCTTAGGTTGGTTACAGAACGAGTGTGCAGGGAAAGAGTGAAGCACCCAGGCAGAGGAGCCTGTCAGCCCCACCAAGGGTGGAAGATTCAGTGCCCCAAAACACGGACTCACACCATGCAGCCCATCCTGAAACCTCTCCCTTAGCATGTTTGTGAGTTCATAGAAAACAACCACAAAATCGGAGAAAGTTGCCTGAATTTGGCTGGTGAATGAAGGAGGGAAAATTCATCCCACTGCCTTCCACATGAGTGTGAGAAATTTCCTGGTGGTGACCCTGTCCCAGCCCAAGCCCTGTGCAGGGTTGTCCTGGTCCTGCTTTTTCTTTCAAACCAGGAGCAAAACCAGCGTGGCTCTGTGACATGCACCAAGGTCTCTGCAGATAATTCCTTCTAAAGCATCTGTGGAGTTGTAGAGGTCCTTGGTTGGACATTGCTGCTTTGGAAACACTCTCTGGTGAGCTCTGTCCCGGTGGGAGTAGGGAGCAGTTTGACACAAGCACATTTCCTGCAGGGGGTTGTGCACCCGTGTTTTACTCCTGTGTAACTTCAAGCAGTAGCAGGTGTGAGGGGTGGTCCCAGGAGACACAGGGCTGCTACAGCAGGATCACATCGGTGTTGCTGAGTCAAATACTCAAAGCCCTCATGCATCAGAACTGAGAGATGAAAATGGGCGTTTTTCTAACCAGCTGGGACTTGCTTTTCTGACCTCCTGCTTTTTCAAAGCCAGTCACTGCTCTTCAGCACCACTTAAAAATGGGTACGGCTGTAAATCCACAAACGCTGCCGGGTTTTGATGGAAGCCAAGAGGCCTTTTCAACCCTCTGAGCGGAGGCTGGAGGTGTGGGGATGCCACACGGGTGTAGGACCCGCACGGGGGGGCTGGACCTGTGTTTAGGGGTGGCACCACATCACCAGCTTCCTGAGAAGTTTGGGAAGTGGCCCATCGCCAGGCTCATTCTTGGAGTATTTTCTTCCAGACCCCACTGTCAGCAGCAGCTGAACTATTTTAGCTGATGTTTTCTTCAAGGGTTCAGCTCAGGGTAAATTTAAGCCTGAGCATTTTCAGGTTTGACAAAGCTTTGCAAAGCTGAAACTGGAGCTTGTGCTGGGCGGTATCAGCCTTCTGCCCTCGCTCAAAGGGCGTTGACTCATGGAGTTCTGTTGCTCTTCTTCCCCTCTAATGAGCAATCAGGAGAGTAAACAACAAAACTCGGTTAGCAGAGCAACGTGTGCTGCATGTCTGCCTTAACTGGAGTTATTTGCCCACTGCTATTTCTGTGCAGAGCCAGAGCCCCTGTGCCCAGGTCCCTGGTGTCTGCAGCTGCCTGCCTCCGGCCACACCACGGGAATTTTGGGAATTCAGCTGATACCTGATCAACTGCCACTTTTGTTATTTCTGAATGTTATTTAAGAAACTGGGAGCAAGAAGAAATGCCAGGACTCTTGCAGACCCAGCCCCCTCTGTTTTGGTGCTCACAGGTTGCACACAGCTTTCCAGGTCAAGCCTGAAGAGGGGCAAAGTCTGATCCAAACCAGCTTTATTCTTCCCCAGAGTGGCACAGCTTCCCTGCAGATGCTGTAGGCAAGAGCATTGCCCACAAAAAAGGGAGGGTAATGCATCCCCTGTGCAGACTAATGCCCAAACTTCCCCTTTCCTGAGTCAGTCCCATCAGCTCCTCTGATTCTCCATCTCACTGCCCAGCTCTGCTTCTCCTGCAGTGTGGATTTTCTCTCTTGTTTTTGGCTTCTTCTCAGCTGATGCAGAAACACAGCTGGGCCCCATCGGCTCGGGGGACGCTCTGACCTGGGAAAGGCTCCAGGTCTTCAGGTTTGCTGCAATAGCTCATTCCTTTCCTCTCTCCTTCAGGAAAACCAATTAAAGAAATAAAACAGTGCAGGAGAAGCCAGAGGAGAGGGGAACTGTTTGTGCCATCTCCAGTCTCGGTGCCTCTCTGATCCACTCATGGTAAAGGTGGCACGAAAAGCTTTTGCCCTCACAAATAAGTCTCTGCTGATGTTCAGAGCTGGGCAGGAGGATTTTGTACTTAACTTTCTCCAGGCTGTTTGTGTCTCCCTCCTCCCTGCCCAGGAGCCCTGGGTGGCATCACTGGGCTCTGCCACATGGTGCTCATGTGTGATTCTGTGCTGGAGCCAGTGCAGAGCCAACACCGCCTCCCTGTGCTCAACATTACTGTTTAAAAATGGTTAATCTTGAAAGTCAGGATGTGGGCACTGCAGGGAAAGGAAGCAGTGCCTGGGGGCCCTGGTGGGTACGGTGCCAGTTCCCACAGCCAAGCCCTCCTTCCCGGGAGAGCTTCCTGTTGCTCTGCTGATCCCCTCCTGCTCCCAGCTGCCTTTCAGCGTCCTGCCCCTCTGGGTCTTACCCTGCTGCTGCCCTGCCTGGACAGTAATCATCTCAAATCCCAAATCCTCCTGCACTTCAGCTCCAGCCCCTTTCCTTCCAGGTCCCCCGACTGGTCACCCTCTGTTCCCCCCAGTGTCCCACCAGGATCACCAGTCCATGGGTTCCCAGTGAGGCCACCCTGAGCCCTGTGCCAGGGGGCAAAGCTGGAGAGGGTGGCACGGGGAGAAAAAGCAGCTTGGAAGGAGGTGATGGTGTTGGCACTGCCCACGGAGGAGGCAAAGGGGCTCAGGGGAGTGACTGGAAGTCCCGCTGCCCGTTCCCTTGGGATTTCCCTGCCGCTGCGGCTGCAGCAATGTGGCCGCGGGGGCAGTGGGCAGTCGGGACAGTCCCTGCCCCAGCGCTGCCTGGCCAGGGTCCGGGCTGGCGAAAACAGATGCAAGTTGGAAAAACACATCCCAAGAGCGATCCCAGCCGGGCTGCAAGCAGCTGGCCGCTCACAGCCCGAAACAGTTAACAGGCGGCGGGGCCGAGCCGGTCCTCCCACCGTCATGAGATCACCGCTGTCACCGCCAATCCTCGCTCCAATCCTCCTCCAGCCCTCGCTCAGTCTGGCAGCAAAGGAGCCAGGAGCCGAAGCTGCGAGTGAGAGCAGCGGCAGAAAAGATCCCGGCCCGTCTGCACCTTGAGCCGCCGGACAAAGTGACCATGTAGGATCCGGAATCTTCCCTCCATCACCGGCACAGCGACTCTCGTCCATCCAACGCGCGCCTTGTGCTGCTCCTTCCTGGGTTTTCTTGCCAACATGATGGGTTGCAAGTCCAACTCACTCACTTGCCTGCAGGGAGGAAAACCAGGGCTGCCGCTGGCCACAGCCACCGATTCCACGGCTACACTCAACAAACTGGCCCTGGCCACGGGCGGGACCGAGAAATCCTGGTACCGCTGCATCTTCCCCTTCGGCATCGTCTCCGTGGTCATCGGCGTCGCAGCGACGTGCATCACCTTCACCATCAATGGCCCCCAAATGGACATCGCTAAGGTGGTCTCGGTGGCCACCTTGATCTTCGGGGTGGGCCTGCTGGTGGCTGCCTATGTGTGCTGGCGGGCCAAGCGGGAGCGGCAGCGCAAGCGGCAGCGCCAGGAGCCCGTGGCCCTGGAGCAGGGAGCCCTATGACCCGGGCTGGGGGCACAGGCTCAGCTCCGCCCGGAGCCCCCTGCTCATACACCCCCCTCCGCGAGCAGAGGGGTGACAGCACCGGCTTTGTCGCATCCGAGGAGGTCCGGACCCTGCCCGAGGTCAGCTTGCCGTCATTGTCCACCCCGCCCGCGCCAGCGTCCGGCCATCCCCGCTCCCGGCATGGGGTAGGGGCAGCCCAGCCACGCGAGAGGCTCCCTCCTGCCTGCCTGCCTGGGACCAGCATGGAAAGAGTCCGGAGAGTGGCCAAGGAGGCCGAAGAGTGGCCAAGGAGCAAGTCACCAGACAGGCACCGTCTGCCTGTCCCTGCCGTGCGCCGCCGGGGAGCCGCAGCGAGCCCACGGCGCTGCTCTGTGACGGGGAAACCGAGGCAGCCCGGCAACCCCTGCTGGGTGTTGGAAGGGTCCAGCGTCGCTTCTGTCCTCTTGCGGTTTTTCCTGTGGCGAGGAGCCGTGTGGCGCAGGACAGAAGGAGTTTAGAAGGAAATTGGCTGGGTGCGGGGAGCAGCCGGGGAGCTGCGTGGCAGGATGGGTGTGGGAGTGCGGGACGCAGCAAAGAGCGATGCGTGAGCAGGGCCGGCCTGGCAGGGAGCTCCCGGGGACAGCGACGGCGACAAGGGCAGGTCGGGAGCTGAGCCTGCCGGGGGTGCAGCGGATCTTGGCAGCGGCAGGGGGGAAGCGGGGAATGGAGGGGCTCAGCCTCGAGCGGGCGGCGGCTCTTGGGGGTTTGCTGTTCGTGGAGGAGGAACTCGCGCTCTTTCCGTGCCCTTGCGGGTGGCCCAGGCCGGTGGTGTCCCGGGGTCCGTGTGCCTGGGATGCCCAGGGGTGGGGTGCTCGTGCTCTGAGCGCGCAGCAGCATCCCCCGGCTGTGGGAGTCTGACAGCAATGCTGGTGTGGAGAAGGAGCTGGAGGTTCATCCAAAAAGAGCAAATACACTTTTACCACTTTTTTTTTT
>VZRS01011732.1:28399-75470 GCA_013398055.1 Ifrita kowaldi | reverse complement strand
TTTTTTTTTTTTTTTGAAAAGAAATCCATGCTCCCATTCTTCGAATTTAACTTTGAACTCATTACCCTAAAAATAAGTGTGAGACTTGGGCACGAGGATCCCTCTCTGGCAGCTCCCGTGTCCGGCCGCGGAGGCTGCAGCAGAGCCGGACTGCTGCCTTGCCCCGGCTGGGCCCGCACCCAGAGGGGCCCCCTAAAACCAGCCCCCCAAAACCAGCCCCCGCGCTCCTGCCCGCCCGCGGCCGTGCCAAGAGCTGCAGAGAGCAGCCACGCTCGGGCCGCGCGGCAGCTGGAGCCTGTCCATGCCCAGCACAGCCCGTGGATGGAGCCGAGAGCCACGAGCGGGGCACGGGGAGCAGAGCTGAGCTTGTGCCGAGTGCGCGGGGCACTCCCGCGTGTGCCGTGTCACACGCAGCCCTCCCTGCCCGCAGCTCTGATCCCGACGGTTTTGTCTCCATAATTATATCGTGTTCCGCAGCCCCGGGAGCTGCCGCTTGTCACGGCACGCGTGGCCCGCGCCACCATTCTCAGCAGAGTGGGATACTAGGGGACCAGGGCTTGGAGGCCCAGTCCTGCAAAGCCAGGCTCAAATACCCACAGAGTTTGGAAGGCTTGGAGACACTTTCAGCCTCAGATCTGACCAGAACTTTACTTTTTTGGGGACAGTGTCACAGAGCCCCGCTCTGTGGCAGGTGATGAGTTTAGCAGACATTGAGCCCAGGCTGTTCTTTGTGAGCCTGGTCCTTGTTTTGAGGTATTTAAATAATTGTAGTTTGTGGTTTCAGCCTCTCAGGGTCAGCAAACCAGGGGTTTCCAGTCACGGGGGTTCAGTGGTGAGTGTGTGGTGTGGGGGATGCTCAGTGCTATGTTCATGTAGTGAGGGTTTGAGGTGCCAGCTCAGTTTTATTATTATTATTTTTTATGTCATTTTCCTTGCTATAATACTTCAGCAAACACATTTGTGGCTGCCTGCAAACCCCTCTGCTCTCACCTCGTCCATCACCAGGACCAGGAGCGCTGCTCCTAACCCTGCCCAAGTGCTCAGCCCTTCTTCCCTCCCATTCTGAAGCAAACCTGTCTAAACAGGACGATGGGATGGTTGTCCAGGTGCACCCGAGGAAAGCCCTGGAGCCAGCCCAAAATATCTGGCTTCAGGCCCTGTTACATCTCACCCTTCTTTGATCTTGAAACCCAGTTCTCCAGAGCCAAATCGCCTCTCTCCTGCTCCCAGTGAGCTCCCTCAAGGTGGCTCTCAGCAGGACCTGGAGAAGTGGAGCCCATCCCAGAGACAGCCTGGATGAGCTGGAATGCCAGCCCTGCCCCGTCATGCACAGGCTGACATTTTGAGTTGTTTCTGTTAAAAGCTTTAAGGGATTTGAGTTCTGCCATGAGAGGCACAGCCACACCACCCCTGCTGCTGCCTCCGAGGGTTTATCTACATGGAGGGACTCTGGCATTCCCCCTCGGGACTGCGGCTGCTGCACGCACTGGGTGAGAGCAAGTCCTGGGGAAATTCAGCCCCTTAAACAGCACTGAGCGTGGATTTTGGCTGCAAGGAGGGAGGGCTGGGAAAGTTACACCCAGGTCAGCAAAGAACTTGGAAGGAAGAAGATGAAAGGAGCCATGTGGTCAGTCTGCACTCACAGAGCACCTGGGGATCCAGAATCTGCCACAAGCTGGAACCACCCCAAGTTGCTCTTCCTCGGGCAGTGCAGGATGGAGCCAGTGGCTCTGTGTTCGCTGGTGAACACTGTCACCATCTCTCCCTCCTCCTCCTCAAGTGGCATCTGGTGCCACTGGTGGCATCGCAGATGTGTAGGAGCTGCCCAGCCATAGCTGTTCCCTTCCTTGTGCAAGCTGCAGAAGCTCCAGAGGACATCCCACCCAGGCACCCCACTCCAGCATCCCACCTGCACATCCCACCTGGGCATCCCCCCCAGCCCCACTCTGTTCCTGGGGTGCAGTGCCCTGCAGGCACCCTCTGCTCCAGATGCCTCAGCCCTGGATCATGGCAGAGCCAAAGACCAGCTGCTGTCCCGCCCCAGCCCTGGTTTGGGGGAAAGTGGCTCACTCGGGTGCTGTGCTGTCCAAAGCCAGCGCTGAGGTGCTGGCACAGGAGCTGTGGGCGCACAGCCAGACCCGTCTGTCTCCAGGAGCAGGGAAGTGCCCTGGGCGGGCAGTGCTGTGGCTGCCTTACCACCATTTGGGGCTCAGACACTCTTCACCCTTCCCAGGGGAACCAAAGCAAAAATTAATAAAGCTGTCAAGCTCACTCAAACACCAGTTTTCATCTGCTCTGCCTGGAGCTGCAGCCAGGCTCAGCCGTGCTGCCCCACTGCCCGGAGACCTGCACCCTCCAGAGACCTCCGTGCCCCTGGCAGGAGTCCTTGAGGGAGGAAAGATGGCTCAGAGTCTGTGCAAGGCACCTGCTTCCCAAAGTCAGGCCTCGATGTCACCTGCCCCCTGCATTGCACCAACAGCCCCCGTCAGGGGCTGCTCTTCCAGTGTAGGGAGAGCATTCCCTAGCCTAGGGACACTCGCCTCCAGCAACAGCCTCCCCAAGGCTTTCCGCACACAGCAACCCATCCCAGCCATGTATTCAGCTGCTGTGACAGCCCTGGGCCCTGTTTCTGACAGATCCACCCGAATCCCCTTTCACCGCTAAACGGGATTCCAGGGAAAAGCGCAGGTTTTGTGGCATCAAAGGGAAGGGTTAAGAATTGTTGCTGCCAGATTGGGAACAGTTGCAAAAGGGAAACATAAAAATAAAAATATGCATCCCTAAAATAAACCTGACATTCATTTCTTATCTTGGCTGACACGTGGGGCTGCTCCCACCGCGTGGGTTTGGCTGCAGAGGGTGGAGCTCCCGCCGGAGCCCCGGTCTCCTCAGGACACCGCATCCCCAGTCCTCCCCGGGACCATGGGGACCCCTATTCCCACTCCTTTCATGGAGACTGAAACCTTGAGCCCTTCAGAGGAGCAGTGACAGAGGGACAGCTGGAGAGGGACTGTTTTTCCTGTCAGCTTCAGGAAGCCACCAGGGCTGATGGAGGAACGGAGCCACCATGGGGGTGAGGTGGCCGGTGGCAGAGCAGGTGCCTGCAGGTCTGCCTGTGACAGGGGACATTCCCTGCTCTGCCCACCGTGCTCTCCCACTGCCATGGCTGGTGTGGCAGGGCAGGACCTGTCCCAGGGGACAGGATTTTGGGCTGGGGCACACACCCGAGGTCACACACATTCCATGGGCTGGGGCTGGGCCATGTTCCCTCTCCAGGCGAGTGGAGGTGCAGGGACCAGCTGTGACCCAAGCCCTGCACAACTGTGTGTCTGTGCCGCACCTGGGCCCCCTAACAAACAAACGTTTCACTTTCCTACACAAGCCCACACAGGCCTAAAACCACATTTAGTTTTGCTGCTTCTCCAGGTGGCAGCTGGGTCTGGAAACTCCCGGGAAAGAGGAGCAAAGCTCTCCCAGCCACAAGCAGAGTCCAGGACAGCTCACAGCCCCACTGCAGGTCTCCTTATCCAGCCAGGAGCAGGGGAGCTAGTACAGCCTGGGACATCCATCCCTACCAAAAATCACCATTCTCTGCACTTCAAAAACAAGTCCACGTGCCCAGGGAGGTGTGGGAATGGCCAAGCCTGGCTACTTAGTTCTGCTCCAAAGCTGCCAGCAAAATAATGAGTAACTCTGAAACAGCTGGGCTGAATTCCTGGCTAATCAACTAATTTCTTTACTCCTCTGATAGTTATTTGTTGTGCAGGGACACAAATGGAAATTTTAACAGCTTTTTTCCCTGTCTGTGCATGGGAAACTGTCTTCTCAGGGCAGGGACAAGGGACAGGATGCCAGGCACAGGGTGGGCATTGGGAGCAGACCTTTGGGAATATGGAAGTGACCAACAGACTGTCTAACCCAGCATTCCGTCCCAGGGGGTTGCTCTAATCTTGGTTTAGGAAGCTCCAAATGGATAATTACGGAATATTTTTCCAAATAAATGCAGTTTCTGATGGTCTGTGTGCGTGCAGGACTTTCTGTCACAGAAATATCCTTGCAGCCACCCTGTGTCCCTGCTGCAGGGCTGTCCCAGGCAGCTCCAGCTCCTCCTGGGAGCTCTGAACAACTCTCAAAGCTGTCTCTCAAATGTGGCCCTGGGTTAAATTTGGAGTCCCCCCAGCAGACAGAGCCTGCAGCATTTGGTGGTGCCCCAGCACCAGGAAAGGTCCCTGTCACTGCTGCAGGAGCAGAGGGGACACCTGGGGCTGAGTGGGGGCTGTGGGAGGAGGGAGGGGTGAGGCCACTGCTCATCTCCAGGATGAGATCACCAGGTCACACCTTCATCAGAGGTTCAGCTCCTCTCACCACTGCTTGCTTGAGCCCTGCTTTGGGTTTATATCATCTTCCCCTGGGGTTTACATGGATTGAGGACAATAAAGTTCAGAAGGATTTTGCAAATTGTGTAACATAAAATGCAGCACAGAGAGATGGGGGCTCAGTGCAGCAGATACTGCTGGTGTTCAAAGGCCAAAGCTTGACAGGACAAGGGGGAATGGCTTCCCACTGCCAGAGGGCAGCAGGAGATGGGATATTGGGAAGGAATTGTTCTCTGTGAGGGTGGGCAGGCCCTGGCACAGGGTGCCCAGAGCAGCTGTGGCTGCCCCTGGATCCCTGGCAGTGTCCAAGGCCAGGCTGGACATTGGGGCTTGGAGCAACCTGGGACAGTGGGAGGTGTCCCAGCCCATGGCAGGGGGTGGGAATGAGAGGAGCTCTAAGCACCCTTCCAAAGGACCATTCCAAGAATCTACATGCCTGCATCTCTGTTCCCCTGGTCCAGGTTCCAAATGTGACCTAAAACTATCCCCAGGCTCTCATTTGCTCCCACTGAAGTTTCTCAAGCAGTGCTGATCCCTCCCCAGAGCTCTCTCCCTGTGTCACCACATGCAGGCTGAGTTCAGAGACCACTCCAGAGCCCTGGAAAAGGCCAGCTGTGCTCCCAGCTCAGGGTATCTCCTGCATCAGCCCAGAATTTATTAACCTTGTTTGTCACCAAGATGTCAGAGCACATCTTAGATGAACAGCTTACCCTTCTTGCAAAGCATCACGGCACCATGTGACATCTTCTTCAGTGCCCAGGAGCAAAGCTCCGGTGACACTGGATGGCAGGTGCCCCAAATGGGGAGTAGAAACAATGTGGGTTTACCACAAGGCTGAAGAGAAAGCCTTTAGATATGTTTTTGCTGGCTGCAAGGTTTTTGGAGCGGAGTCTGGACCCTCACCCATGGGCAGTCAACCTTGGTGCAAGCAGCTGCCTGAAGATCATGGAATCCCAGAATGGTTTGGGTGGGAAGGGACCTTAAAATTCATCTCATTCCAACCCCTGCCATGGGACACCTTCCACTCGAGATGCTCATGCTGTGAAGAAAACAGGGAGATATTTTCTTCCCCAGCCAGCATGGAACTGAGGCACAGAAACCCTGTGATTTGGTCCCATTTCCCACACGGAATTTTCCAAAGCTGAGGCTTGAGCTCAGCTCTCTGTGAGCGGAGCAGCTGGTGCCTGTGGAGGCTCAGGGCAGCCGGGCTCAGCCGGACTCCACGTGCCTTGTCCAGGCAGGGGGTTGATGTCACTGTCTCTGGACCTGCGCTGAGCCCGTGCCCGAGCCGGGGCTGGCATCAGGTGGGGAGGAGCACAGAGGACTCGCACCTGCCAAGGACACGGTGGCACCGTGCCCAGCACAGAGCCCACGGGGACAAACCTCTCTGTCCTTGAGCGCTGGCGCAGCCCCGGCCACCTCCCGCCCGCGGCCCGGCCGGCGCGAGGAGCAGATGGGCTGCAGCGGCCGGGGGCACACGCCACGGCGGGGACAGGTGGCTCCTTCTGCCAGGCTGCCATCCTGCTGCCAGGGAGCACGGGGAGGCGGCTGTGAAACCCTCCTCGCTTCCGCCTGGGAAGGAGCAGTGGGATGCAGGGCGCGCAGCCGAGGCACGGGCTCCGTGTCCAGGGTTGGGCTGGGATAGAGTTAATTTTGTTCCCATAGCTGGTCCAGGGCTGTGTTTTGGATTTAGGATGACAACAGTGTTGATAGCACACTGGTGGTTCGGTTGTTGCTGGGAAATGCTCTCCCTGAGTCAAGGACTTTTCCATTTCCCATGCTCTGCCAGCCAGGAGGTGACAAGGACTGGGAGGGATCACGGCCAGGACAGCTGATCCGAACTGGCCGGAGGGATATTCCAGACCATGGAATGTCATGCCCAGTATGGAAACTGGGGGGGTTGGCCAGGAGCCAACTGCTGGGGATGGGCTGGGCATCGCTCACGGGCAGGGAGCAACTGCATCACTTGCCTGTCTTGGGCTTTATCCTCTCTCTCTCTCTCTCTCCTTCCTTTTCACTGCATTATCCTCACTATTAATACTTTCGTTATGTGTTACTTTGTTTTAATCATTAAACTGCTCTTAACCTATGAAGTTTATCTTTTCTTTCTGGATCTTCTCTCCCACAGAAGGAGGGGAAGTGTGTGAGCCAGCTCCGTGTTGTTTCATTGCTGGCTGGGGTTAAATCATGACTCTCCTCCACGGGCCTCTCCGCCCATTAGGAAACACTGTTTGCATTCAAGAATAAGACCCACGGGCTCCATCATCTTTACTAATCTCTCCCATGACCTTTCTGCCCACGTCCCCATTTCTTTATTCCATTTTGGGTCTGTGTGTCAGTCACCCACCTTGTCCTGACAGCCTGTCTGACAGCCAGGGAGAAGCTGCCCATGGCTGCTCATTCCAGCAAGCAGCAATTCCATTTAAAGCCCACCTATCAAATACGGGCTGTGCTGTGCCACGGGAAATAGGAAAGCACAGCACTTCAGACATCCAGGATGCAGCTAAACCATTCATGGAATGCCGACTGCCAATCTTAAGACAAAATTCTGCTGGCTTTTTTATTCAAATGAAAATATGTTGGTGCCCAGTGGGCAGTGCTGAGGAAAGAGCCTTCCCCAGCTCACTCCTACTCAGCAGGAGGAGGGAGATGCTTCAATGTGGGTCTAAGATGTGACAGGACAAGAAACCTGCATGTTCCTCACTGCCCTCCTTGGGATCAGGGAACAAGGGGCAGGACCAAAGGAAACAGCCTCAAATCGCACCAGGAAAGGTTTAGATTGGACATTGCTCTATCTTCCTCAAATGGATGGTCAGACACTGGCACAGCTGCCCAGGGCAGTGCTGGAGTCCCCATGCCTGGGAAGATTTAAAAGGCACACGAATGTGGCAGCTGGGGACATGTTTAAGTGGTGGCCTTGGGGGAATGGTTGGACTTGATGATCTTAAGAGGGTTTTTCCAACCTCAATGATTCCATGACTCTCTGCACCACACTTGGTTTGTGTTTCCCATCTGGCAAGATGCAAAACCCATTTTTCCTAAATCCCTATATGTGGAACTTGTAGAGATGGTAGAAAATGACAGAAGGCATCATTCCCACTCACTGAGCACCAGGTACAAACCAGCAGGATGTCACAAAAGTGTAGGAAAAAGGCTGTAAACTCCACGGCATCAGTCAGGTAAAATGCCAGGGACAGTTCCAGCATCGGGGCTTCCTGCCACACTAAAACCAGGTCCCATCAGAGGCGCAGGCAGCTGCAAGGCCTCCTCATCCCACTGCACTCACGGAGGCTGTTCCTGCTCTCCCAGCTCTGAGTAGCAAGTGAAATCTCACTTTGGTATTTTAAAGGAAAAGTACATTCATCCTGGAGAAGCCTGGAGAGGAGGAGACTGAGGGCAGAGCTCACCAGGGGCTGCAGCACCTCCCGAGGGGCAGCTCTGATCTCTGCTCTGTGACAGGGACAGGACCCAAAGGAACGGCTGGAGCTGTGCCAGGGCAGGGTCAGGCTGGAGATCAGGGAAAAGGTTCTTCCCCCAGAGGGTGCTGGGCACTGCCCAGGCTCCCCAGGGAATGGGCACGGCCCCGAGGCTGCCAGAGCTCCAGGAGCGTTTGGACAGCGCTGCCAGGGATGCCCAGGCTGGGGTTGTTGGGGTGTCTGGGCAGGGCCAGGAGTTGGGCTCATGATCCTTGTGGGTCCCTTCCAGCTCAGGCTGTTCTGTGATTCTGTGATACATGAAGTCAAAACTGTGATCCTTCTCCACTAGGCCATCACACAGGGCCAAGCACACTCTGAAATACATTAAAAATCCAAGCAAACCCCCAGCTATTTAATGGCAGCTAACTTGGAAACCATTAAAATGGAGGGTTAGGTGGGCAATGAGGGTGTTTTGGGGAACTCTGCAGCCTGTTGGCCAGCAATAGGTTTGCATCCCTCTGGAAAAGGTGTCACGCAGCAGGACTGTAAAGGAAGCAGCGAGATCCTCCAGGAGAGCAGGAGGGAAAAGAACAGTGAAAGCTGTTCTGGCAGGAGGCAGCACAGCAGAGGGTGGAAAACACAGGCTGTTTTCAGGCTCTGGAGAGGTGATAATAACCAGGGAGTCAAGAAAAATAATAATAGCTGGAATAAAGAGAGACAATAATGAAGTTCTGTTGAAAGTGAAGTGGTGTTTGCTCCCAGTGTCAGGGCTGGAGAGCTCTCACTGCAGATCTCACCGAGTGAACTTTCTCTGACTGAGTGAGATCAAGGCAGCAACGTTTCTTTAAAAACACTTCTTCAAAAGCACTTCTCGGATTAGAGTTAGGAATTTCCTAAGTCTCCATTTTCCAACATTTCACTGAGATACTCAAAAACATTATGCCTGTGAGCTTGTCCTTCTCTGCTGAGATGCCATGGAGGCTTTTGGAGGCATCTCCCAGTGGGTGCTGCTGCAGCTGCACACGGGCAATGTTCCCCACCCTGCACCAGCCCTGAGCACCCCTGTATCTTCACTGCTTCCAAAACCCAACTCCCCGCCAGCAAAACCACTGCAGCTTTCTGCACCAGGAAAGGGAAGGGAGCTGGGGAAGGGGCTGGAGCCCCAGGAGCGGCTGAGGGAGCTGGGAAAGGGGCTCAGCCTGGAGAAAAGGAGGCTCAGGGGGGACCTTGTGGCTCTGCACAACTCCCTGACAGGAGGGGGCAGCCGGGGGGGGTCGGGCTCTGCTCCCAGGGAACAGGGACAGGAGGAGGGGAAACGGCCTCAGGCTGTGCCAGGGGAGGTTTAGGNTTATGTGCTCTGCTCCCTACCCAAATGCCGAGTGGCAGCTAAATATAGGCTGTAACAGCATCGATGATGGCTTTTCTAATTGAGCTTTACACTCCATCAGGGATCCTTGCTAATGGGATGTGGCATCCTTGATAGCACCCAGCTGGGATGCCTGCTTGGGAAGCAGACGGAGATGCAATGTGACTTCCCAGTGCTGTCAGGTCCCGCCTGGCAGTGGCTGCTGAGGCCTCTGGAGCTGTGCACACAGCTCTGGTTTGGCTGAGACAGAGTTAATTTTCCTCCCATAGCTGGTCCAGGGCTGTGTTTTGGATTTAGGATGAGAACAGTGTTGATAGCACACTGGTGGTTTGGTTGTTGCTGGGAAATGCTCTCCCTGAGTCAAGGACTTTTCCATTTCCCATGCTCTGCCAGCCAGGAGGTGACAAGGACTGGGAGGGATCACGGCCAGGACAGCTGATCCGAACTGGCCGGAGGGATATTCCAGACCATGGAATGTCATGCCCAGTATGGAAACTGGGGGGGTTGGCCAGGAGCCAACTGCTGGGGATGGGCTGGGCATCGCTCACGGGCAGGGAGCAACTGCATCACTTGCCTGTCTTGGGCTTTATCCTCTCTCTCTCTCTCTCTCCTTCCTTTTCACTGCATTATCCTCACTATTAATACTTTCGTTATGTGTTACTTTGTTTTAATCATTAAACTGCTCTTAACCTATGAAGTTTATCTTTTCTTTCTGGATCTTCTCTCTCACAGAAGGAGGGGAAGTGTGTGAGCCAGCTCCGTGTTGTTTCATTGCTGGCTGGGGTTAAATCATGACTCTCCTCCACGGGCCTCTCCGCCCATTAGGAAACACTGTTTGCATTCAAGAATAAGACCCACGGGCTCCATCATCTTTACTAATCTCTCCCATGACCTTTCTGCCCACGTCCCCATTTCTTTATTCCATTTTGGGTCTGTGTGTCAGTCACCCACCTTGTCCTGACAGCCTGTCTGACAGCCAGGGAGAAGCTGCCCATGGCTGCTCATTCCAGCAAGCAGCAATTCCATTTAAAGCCCACCTATCAAATACGGGCTGTGCTGTGCCACGGGAAATAGGAAAGCACAGCACTTCAGACATCCAGGATGCAGCTAAACCATTCATGGAATGCCGACTGCCAATCTTAAGACAAAATTCTGCTGGCTTTTTTATTCAAATGAAAATATGTTGGTGCCCAGTGGGCAGTGCTGAGGAAAGAGCCTTCCCCAGCTCACTCCTACTCAGCAGGAGGAGGGAGATGCTTCAATGTGGGTCTAAGATGTGACAGGACAAGAAACCTGCATGTTCCTCACTGCCCTCCTTGGGATCAGGGAACAAGGGGCAGGACCAAAGGAAACAGCCTCAAATCGCACCAGGAAAGGTTTAGATTGGACATTGCTCTATCTTCCTCAAATGGATGGTCAGACACTGGCACAGCTGCCCAGGGCAGTGCTGGAGTCCCCATGCCTGGGAAGATTTAAAAGGCACACGAATGTGGCAGCTGGGGACATGTTTAAGTGGTGGCCTTGGGGGAATGGTTGGACTTGATGATCTTAAGAGGGTTTTTCCAACCTCAATGATTCCATGACTCTCTGCACCACACTTGGTTTGTGTTTCCCATCTGGCAAGATGCAAAACCCATTTTTCCTAAATCCCTATATGTGGAACTTGTAGAGATGGTAGAAAATGACAGAAGGCATCATTCCCACTCACTGAGCACCAGGTACAAACCAGCAGGATGTCACAAAAGTGTAGGAAAAAGGCTGTAAACTCCACGGCATCAGTCAGGTAAAATGCCAGGGACAGTTCCAGCATCGGGGCTTCCTGCCACACTAAAACCAGGTCCCATCAGAGGCGCAGGCAGCTGCAAGGCCTCCTCATCCCACTGCACTCACGGAGGCTGTTCCTGCTCTCCCAGCTCTGAGTAGCAAGTGAAATCTCACTTTGGTATTTTAAAGGAAAAGTACATTCATCCTGGAGAAGCCTGGAGAGGAGGAGACTGAGGGCAGAGCTCACCAGGGGCTGCAGCACCTCCCGAGGGGCAGCTCTGATCTCTGCTCTGTGACAGGGACAGGACCCAAAGGAACGGCTGGAGCTGTGCCAGGGCAGGGTCAGGCTGGAGATCAGGGAAAAGGTTCTTCCCCCAGAGGGTGCTGGGCACTGCCCAGGCTCCCCAGGGAATGGGCACGGCCCCGAGGCTGCCAGAGCTCCAGGAGCGTTTGGACAGCGCTGCCAGGGATGCCCAGGGTGGGGTTGTTGGGGTGTCTGGGCAGGGCCAGGAGGTGGGCTCATGATCCTTGTGGGTCCCTTCCAGCTCAGGCTGTTCTGTGATTCTGTGATACATGAAGTCAAAACTGTGATCCTTCTCCACTAGGCCATCACACAGGGCCAAGCACACTCTGAAATACATTAAAAATCCAAGCAAACCCCCAGCTATTTAATGGCAGCTAACTTGGAAACCATTAAAATGGAGGGTTAGGTGGGCAATGAGGGTGTTTTGGGGAACTCTGCAGCCTGTTGGCCAGCAATAGGTTTGCATCCCTCTGGAAAAGGTGTCACGCAGCAGGACTGTAAAGGAAGCAGCGAGATCCTCCAGGAGAGCAGGAGGGAAAAGAACAGTGAAAGCTGTTCTGGCAGGAGGCAGCACAGCAGAGGGTGGAAAACACAGGCTGTTTTCAGGCTCTGGAGAGGTGATAATAACCAGGGAGTCAAGAAAAATAATAATAGCTGGAATAAAGAGAGACAATAATGAAGTTCTGTTGAAAGTGAAGTGGTGTTTGCTCCCAGTGTCAGGGCTGGAGAGCTCTCACTGCAGATCTCACCGAGTGAACTTTCTCTGACTGAGTGAGATCAAGGCAGCAACGTTTCTTTAAAAACACTTCTTCAAAAGCACTTCTCGGATTAGAGTTAGGAATTTCCTAAGTCTCCATTTTCCAACATTTCACTGAGATACTCAAAAACATTATGCCTGTGAGCTTGTCCTTCTCTGCTGAGATGCCATGGAGGCTTTTGGAGGCATCTCCCAGTGGGTGCTGCTGCAGCTGCACACGGGCAATGTTCCCCACCCTGCACCAGCCCTGAGCACCCCTGTATCTTCACTGCTTCCAAAACCCAACTCCCCGCCAGCAAAACCACTGCAGCTTTCTGCACCAGGAAAGGGAAGGGAGCTGGGGAAGGGGCTGGAGCCCCAGGAGCGGCTGAGGGAGCTGGGAAAGGGGCTCAGCCTGGAGAAAAGGAGGCTCAGGGGGGACCTTGTGGCTCTGCACAACTCCCTGACAGGAGGGGGCAGCCGGGGGGGGTCGGGCTCTGCTCCCAGGGAACAGGGACAGGAGGAGAGGGAACGGCCTCAGGCTGGGCCAGGGGACGTTTAGGTTGGATATTGGGAAAATTTCTTCATGGAAAGGGTGGTCAGGCACTGGCACAGCTGCCCTGGGCAGTGATGGAGCCTCCATTCCCAAAAGTGTTCAGAAGGCACCTGTGGACTTGGAGACATGGTTTAGTGGAGGTTTTGGCAGTGCTGGGGGAATGGTTGGACTCAATGATCCTGGAGGTCCCTTCCAAATTTAATAATTCCATGAATCTGTGACATTTTTAGGACTTTATCATTTCCGTGTTCTGTTCACAGCAAAATCATGGGTTTATTCCGAGTCCTTTGTCCTGAGGATGTTTTCCTGAAGAGCTGCCTGGCAGAAATCCCGCAGGGCCGGCTCAGGGATTTGATTTCCCACAGGGCACGCACCAATTGAGTTGTTTTCCCTGGTTTTTCATTACACTGAGCTGTTAGGATGACTCTTCCCAGGGCACCCAGCAGGCACTTTGGAGGAAGAAAAGCACAACACAGCACCCAGCAAAACTCATCTCACCAGTCCCATGGCTCCAGCTCGGGCCCTGGGGGTCCTTTTTTGCTGCCTGGTTTTATTTGCAGTATCTGCCTCTGTTGGGATTAAAAACTGCCCAATAAAGGCTGGATTTGCAGGACTCCCAGGTGGGAGCCAATGGCCCAGGGCAGTGCTCCTGCCTGGTCAAGCATTCCCATGGGATTTACTTTAAGCCTGTGTACAAGACCATACGCTGGAATGTTTTTCCAGAGCTCAGAAGGATCTGAACTGGTGAGTTTTACACATTCTTAAGTGAATCCCTGAGACGAGTCTGAAGTGGGTTAGTTCACAGCCTGCTACAGCAGACCCAGATCCTGCTGGGATAAAGGGGGCAAGAAATCATGCAAAATCTGTTCTTCCTCACAGCAAGTGTTGGCTTTCAGCTTTAAAATTGTTCAACATTACCAAACCTTTGCATCAAGATTTTCAGTTTGACTAAAAATTTTGGGCAGCATTAGGTGAACAAACACAAATAACTAGAAATGCCACAGCAGCAGCACATCCCATCCCTGCTGTCCATGTGTCCAACCCCTCCTGGAGAGCTGGGCTGGCTGCTGGCACTGGTCATGGCATGTGGGGATGCACAGGGATGCAGCGACCATAGAGGACAGCAGAGGAATGGGGCACCAGGGGGGCAAAGCTAAGAGGACCTGAGTGGCTCTAAATCCTGAATCAACATTACTGCACTTTTCGTGTGTTTTGGGTTTTGACAGTTCACAGAATCATAGAATCATGGAATGGTTTGGGTTGGAAGGGACCTTAGAGCTCCTCTCATTCCACTCGTGCCATGGGCAGGGACACCTTCCACTGTCCCAGGCTGCTCCAAGCCCTGTCCAGCCTCATGGCAGGGGAGTTGTTACTGGATGATCTTTCAGGTCCTTTCGACCCAAACCATTCTGTGATTCTCTGATTCTGATCTATGATGAGTGGCATTTTTCTAGAAAGGATCTGTTTGAATCCACCCACGGCTTTCTTGTGATTTAAGATATATTAAAGCTGTTAAATATAAGCATTTAATTTTTGGATGAGACCATATGAGGGTCGGACAGGATCACGAGGAGGAGCCAAGAGCCTCACCATTGTGATTTAATCCTGCAGGACATCAGTGCAGGGCTGCCCCGAGCTGGGCTGGTTTATACTGTCCCCAAAGTCTGCTGGGGTGAAGGGAAACCCGGATGTGCTGGCAGGAGTGGCTGGCCCTCTGCCTGGCTGGCCGGTGCCGAGCATGGCCCTGTGGGGTTCCGCTGCCCGGGACGTGTGCGGTGCTCCTGGAAAATACCAGGGATGGGATCCAAGGGTCCCACTTCAGCAGCTCCCTAAAGCACCACGTGTGTCTCTGCTTTCTGCCCTGGGCTCTGTGCCACACCCCAGGTGTCCCCAGGTGTCCCCAGGTGTCCCCAGGTGCTGGCTTTGCTCTCTCTTAGGGTGCAGTGTTTAGGCAGCTCAGTCTGTGTTTGCACGTGTGTTTATCCTGTTCCTGGCTCTCCCAGCAAGCACTTCAGAGCCAGCATGGAGAAGTTCTCAAACCAACCACAAGATGCAGGCACAAAGCACAGGAGCTAAACCCCAGCCTCTGAGAGTGTCTGCCACGGCATTCTGATGCTTTAAGCGGCATTTGAAGGCATTTGAGGAAAACTCAGATCTGGAGGCACACTCAGGTTTACTCCCCTGTCAATTGCTCTCCTGTGCGTCCTCCTCAGCCCGAGGCATTTTGCACTCAGAAAGGAATCAGAAAGTTGTACAATTTGCTGTTGGCAGTAGAAGTCCTGCAGCACCCTGTAGCTCCCCATGTCCAGGTCAGCCTTATTTTGGGGGGTGCTGTTGAATATGCCCTCCTGCAATAACCCATGGCAGGGAAAGGAGTGAGCGTGGCCAGGTGTCAGCAGACTGCTTTCATCACTTTTCCATTTCATGCCTTCCAGCCTCGCTGATGTTCCTTCTGCTCTCTCATTAGCAAAAAATCCCCTTCACAAGGGGTCTGTTGCCTGTAGCTTTGTTGGCTCCTTTTTTTTGCACACCTTCACAGCAGCAGGAACAGCCTTCAGTGGCAGAATACACAGAATGTGAATGTTTTTTCCTAAAGGCTTTTTAGAACTGGCCAGTGAAGAGCTCCAAGTGCTGGGGCGTTGCACAGACTTAAATCCAATCTGTTCAGGCCAAATGTCCTGATGCCATTACAAGGAATGGGAATGTTCATATTTACTGCAAGAAGAACAAGAAAAAGTTAGTAACCTCATGCACAGACTGGATTTAAGAGGGTTCCCAACAGAAGGCTAAACACCTGTGCTGACAATAACCTGGGTCTGAAGTGGCATCCACGGCATGAGACACAGCCTGAGTGGGAAGGGACCCCCAGGATCATCCAGACCAACCCTGGCCCTGCACAGACACCCCAACAGCCCCACCCTGGGCATCCCTGGCAGCGCTGTCCAAACGCTCCTGGAGCTCTGGCAGCCTCGGGGCCGTGCCCATTCCCTGGGGAGCCTGGGCAGTGCCCAGCACCCTCTGGATGAGGAACCTTTTTCTGGTATGCATCCTAAACACCCCTCCCAACTGAGGTCCTGTTGCTGATCACCGGAACCAGTTGGATTTGTTGGGACTGGGTATGTTGGGGCATTTGTCTGGGGTTTCTGGACATTCAGAGGAAGAGGAGCTCCAGTGGGGCTGGTAGATGTCTGGAAACCTCATGGAAGACACCTGGAAAATACCTGCTTGGGCTGAGGGACAGAACCTTGCCGTGTGCTGATGGGACACAGACAGTTGTCAGCTCATCCTCTATGGATGCATTGACCTCAATATTAAGGGACAGTCTTAACCACAGAGGAAGCAGCCCTGAAAAGGTTAAGAAGGCACTGAACTCTATGACTAGCCTTCCAGCAGAAAATATAGGCTAAATCAAATAAAAATGGAGTAATAAATCATGAAAAGTGGAAATAAGGGACAGAGGAGCATGAAGTAATGAACAGCCTCTGGCCTGTAAACAGGAGATAAAAATAGGGCAAAGAGATGGCAACAATCTGAAGGCTATTTCCAAAACATCACATCCCAAAAGGCCTCAGACCAACATTTTGGGGGGAGCCGGCAATTGGAAGAGAGGTCCCATCCAAGGGCACTCCCCAGCACTGCTGTGCGGGCAGCAGGCAGTGAGCTGGGCCCCTGGGGGAGCTGGGGCTCCGTGTCCCTTGGCCTGGGGACTTCAGAGCTTTTGTCATTGCACATGGTGGTGGGAACTCTTATTTTTGTGTCCAGGCTGCTTCTGGACAGAGCCACCCATTCAAGGCCTCCTGGTGAGGCTCTGATGGAAACACTTTCTAGACTTTTTTTTCCCTTTTTCCTGGAGAACACCCCTGCACAGAGCCACAAACGGATCCCATTGTTCTGCAGAGCTTTTCCCAGCATTGCCTTTCTTGTGTCACCAACAAGCCATGGAGACGGGGACGGTTGCTGTCAGGTTGCATGTGCTGATCAGGACCAAATCCTGGCTGTTTCCTGCTCCCTCTGGCCACAGGTTGCACCTGCTGCTTGATTTGGATGGGAAGCTCTTGGGATGGGATCATCACCCTACTCTGTGGCTGCATCCTGAACATCCACTGTGTTGCAGACCCACAGGGAGATACAGCAGCAACATTTCTTCTTTAAGTGCAGTGACCTACACCATCTCCTGTGGGAATATCAGCAGGAAGAGGCTGTGCAGTGTCAAAAATCCCGTTCTTACTCAGTATTCCTCAGTGGGATTCTCGCAGAGTTGGTCTGTTGGGATAGCAGCTCCCTGGAGGAGTCTCTGGGGCATTACTGCTCCACACGCTCGCTTGCAGCCACAGGCACTGTGAGAAAGCAGCACCGCAGCATTTTGGGGGTACACAGTAAAAATCCCTGGTTTGTTTTGCACCCAAAGTGGCTCTCTCCAAGGCCACATTTTGTGCCCTGCAGGGAGCCTGGCTGAGATGCCAGTGAGATCCTATCCAGAGAATACAGCATCCATGGCCAGAGAAACTGAGGCATGTGTAGGAAGGGTGCAAAATTACTGTGATATGAGGAAGAGGAGAGCTGTGAAGGAGAAGGTGGTGGGAAAAAGGTATTTTCTCCCCGAAGGGGTCAGAGCAGTGTCCACGAGAGAGAGCAGGAAAGCCCAGCACATCCATCAGCATGTCCCTGCACGGCTGAAGAGTGACTCAGGAGGTGTCTCTGGGGGGAGGGAAGGAGCAAGCCAAAGCCCAAGGCAAAATGTCAACCTTAACAGTCAGGAGCTCCAAGAAAATACCTGGAAGAGCCCACATGGGCCTTTTTGTGAGGCTGGTGGTGCTCAGTGAAGGTGGCAGCATATTCTCCGCTGCAAAACCCCAAGGACACTCCAGCAGTGTGTCCGGCTGTGCCTCACCCGGAGCACTGCAGACCCAGCTGCAGACCTGAGCTGGGGAGGAAGGGCCGGGGCTTTCCCTTCCCCGTGCCCCTCTCACAGAGGCGCAAACCCGGGCTCAGCAGGGTCTGGACCTGTTTTCATTTAATGGCATTTTAACCGTGCCCCGCTCTACCTGTGGCCTTTCAGCCGTGCCCAGCGGGCAGGAGGCTCCGGCCGGTGGCCGCAGTGGCCGCAGCCTCGTTGTGCCGCTGCTGCCCCGGGGCTGGGCGAGGCCCTGACCCTGAGCTGGGGGGGCAAAACCGCCCTCCCGGCGAGCAGCCGGGATGTCATCGCAGCCCTGTGAGAGCGGGGAAGGGAGAGCTGAGTCACGGCCAGGATCACACAGCGACTGTGAGTCACGGGCACGGCACGGCCCGGCCCGGCCCGGCACGGCACGGCACGGCACGGCCCGGCGAATGCCCCGGGGTGCCATCGGTCCTGGCAGTGCCAGCGCTCCGGGTGCCATCGGTTCCTGCAGTGCCAGTGCTCTGGGCAGTGCCAGTGCTCTGGGCAGTGCCACTGCTCTCGCAGTGCCAGCACTCCGGGTGCCATCGGTCCCGCAGTGCCACTGCTCCTGCAGTGCCAGCGCTCCTGGAATGCCAGCGCTCCTGGAATGCCAGTGCTCCTGCAGTGCCAGCGCTCCTGCAGTGCCAGCGCTCCTGGAATGCCAGCGCTCCTGCAGTGCCAGCGCTCCTGGAGTGCCAGCGCTCCTGGAATGCCAGTGCTCCAGGCAATGCCAGCGCTGTGGGCAGTGCCAGTGCTCCCAGCAGTGTCTGCATCCCCTCTCGCAGGTGCCCTCGCTGCTCCAGCACCCCTTGCCAGGCTCTGGCACCATCCTTGCAGCTCCTCTGCCCTGAGCCGGGGGGACACCGGGCACATCCCCCTGACAGAGGTGGCTGCCCACACCTACCATGTGCATCGATGGCTTTAAGCTGAATTCAGAGTAGGTTTAGGTTAGGTATTGGGGGGCAATTCTCCCTTGGGAGGGTGGGGAGGCCCTGGCACAGGGTGCCCAGAGAAGCTGTGGCTGCCCCTGGATCCCTGGCAGTGCCCAAGGCCAGGCTGGACGGGGCTTGGAGCAACCTGGGACAGTGGAAGGTGTCCCTGCCCATGGCAGGGGGTGGGATGGAGATGAGTTTAAGGTCCCTTCCAACCCAAACCATTCTGTGATTCCATGGCTCTAAACCCATGCAGAAACGTAAACTGGCATCTGTTCCCCTCTCAAACCCCAAAGGCCTGAGCTCTCACCTGTGTGAGGGACCCTTTCTCTCCCCCGGTTCATCTCCCCAGCTGCAATCCACCCCTTCTCCCCAGCTGAGCAGAAGAGGCTGTGAGGACATGAGGCCTTTCAGGGTCCCTCAGCCTCAGAGCCAGCACCTCATCGCAGAATAAGTGGAATTTTTTTCACTTGAGAACTTGATAAAAGACCTATTTGCCCTGTCAGGCACTGAGGGCAGCATGTCTGCAAAGAAAGGTTCAGCTGGGGTGGCACTTCATGTTTCTCATTCTTGTTTTAATGTGTTGGTTTTTAATCGATGAAATCAGGCTCAGGGAAGAAATGTGCTCTCACCTGCATCAAGTGCCTGGCCGAGGGAGCTCTGCCACACTGCCCAGACTGGTTAGTGCAGAGGGCACCTTGTCCTCTGGCACTGCCCTGTGCCCATGCTGGGAATAGATGGATGCTCTTTCATGCCAGTCTCTCCTGAAAGCTTTGCTTTTACAAGAAGTCATTTTTAAAGATAAGCCAGACAAATGAAACAATAAACCTTTTGAAAAATTAAAGGAAAAGGGTAATTTAACACAGTTAATAAAGATAATAAATAATCTGCTGAGTAGCTGGAGGACTGACATGGCTGGAGCTTTCACTTGAAGTTTTCACATCCTTCTTTCCTCACTCACCTTCTGTGAGCATCTCCCCCATCTTCTGCCCTCATCCTTCCACATCCAAGGTGCCCAAGCAGTTCCCATTCTTCTGTGTACAGCAATCACCTCACTCAGCCCCAAAATGCATCTGTGAGGGTGGGAGGAGCATGGCAGCACAGCTACCTAACATTGCACAACAGCTCAGGCCCGGAAGAGAAGGATAAACTGGGGGTTGAAAATTAGCTGGGCTGTGTGGGATGAGACAGCCAAGCTGGAATTCAGACGTAAGTTCCTGAGCTCTGGGTCTGTGAGTGAGCTGGCCCTGTGGGTTGGACTGCACTTTAGGAAGGCACAGTCCTGGCCTGGCAGCACCAGCCAGCGCTGGACTGAGCAATGGGCTGGATCTTGGCTCGGCACCTCTGCCAGCAGCACCTTTTTGACATCTTCTTATTTCCAGGAAACCTTGGAAGGGGGCCCAGCCTGCCAGACGGCTTTTTTGAAATTGGGAAACCAATCATAGTTTAAAAAAATGGCATTATTGCCTCTGTGCAGCACATTCCATGCACACGTGTGAGTCACCGCCGGCAGAACCCAGGCGGGTCCGTGCTGCAGGGCTGGAACAGCCCCACGGCTGCACTGAAAGGGGAGCACGGTGGCAGCTGGGACCCCAGAACCTGGCACCAGCCTGTGCTGCTGATGTGTGACAGCACCACACGCAACGGGGACCTCAGCTCCACCTGGCTCACCCTGGGGTGACACAGGGGCACGGGTGACACTGGGAAGACAAGCACCAGGAGAAGCTGGTTATGCTGAGGCTGGTGAGGCCCTGGCACAGGCTGCCCAGAGAAGCTGTGGCTGCCCCATCCCTGAAAGTGTTCAAGGCCAGGTTGGATGGGGCTGGGAGCAACCTGCGATAGTGGAAGGTTTCAGGGGGGTGGAAAGAGGTGATCTTCAAGGTCCTTTCCAACCCAAAGCTGTCTGTGGTTTTGTGATTCGGTGGCTCTGTTTGGTGATGGGAATGGGCTGGCCTTCCCAGAAGAGCTAGTCTGGGGACAGCCAGCGTGGACAAGCAGCCAGAGCCCCGTGCACCCAGAGATGTCACCATGAGCAGCACTGGCTGGTGTCTCGCTCCGTCACAGGGGTTTCACATCCCGGCAGCCTGTACAGCCCCACAGATGTGCTGCCAACCACGTCAGCACTGTGGGGAAGGGGTTTGTGATATCCACGTGATGTCCACGTGGTGCTGCAGGACACAGGGCTGGGAACAGGCTGGAACAGGTCCCTGCAGCAGTGAGCCCCCAGACCCCTCTGTCAGCGCTGCTCCTCGCTGCCATGGCAAGGCTTTCAAGCACACCGAGAGCCCTGGCCAGGACTAACAGCTCTGTGCTCAGCAGCCTCAGCAGCACCAACAATGCTCTGCTGACCCCCAAGGATTATTCCTCCTGTTCCTCCACCACCATCAAAGCTCTTCAGCTAAGGACAGGCCCGGCTGAAGCTGGTCTCCCACAGGGAGGGAAGGAGGTGCTGGCCATGAAAGCTTTAAGCTCATTAGCTGCCACTGGAACAGTAATTAGGTTGATTTGTGCAGGAAGCACAGTGGGAGCACTTTCTTCCTCAGGCACCACCAACAGAGGAGGGAGAGCTCCCATTGCCCCTCTGGTGCAGAAGAAAGGAAGAGTACTGAGGAAGAAAGAGCACATTGAATACCAGCTCTGCCACAGAGATCTTCAGCAGGCTCCGGAGCCACTGCCACATGGAAAGGGACAGGAGAGTAGGAGACAGTAAAGGGCTGGCTCTGGGTGGTGCCCAGGTCCATGCTGGGAGTGTAGGTGAGGAAGGAGGATGGTGCAGTGGTTGAACCAGCCTGGGTCAGGCTGACCTGCACCAGATCTGCACTGACTGTCCCGCCTGGAGTTCTACTCAGGGCTTCTGCTCCTCACTCACAGCACCATCAGCACAGAAAAATCCAACAGTGTGCCACAAGAGAGCCCCGCTGCTGGAACAGTGGGCAGATGAGGGGGCTGCAGCATCACTGCCCCGGCTGAGGGTCCCAAAGGACCTTGATTCCCATTTTGCCCCTCCAGCCCTGCCCCACATGGCACCAGGCAGGCGTGAGCTGGCATGGAGTGTCCTTCAGAGCAGGCAGCAACAGGGAATGGGGCACCCAGCACCTGCTTTCTAACAGGCATTAAATATTCTCTGAGCTTCCTCAAGTGGGACCACACCCCCAAACCTCTCCTCTGCAGTCCTCAAGCCTCCAAGGTAGGACCAGACCTCAAATGTCATTCTTCTCTCCAGGGAAGAACATACAATCATATAATCATAGAGTAACAATGGTTTGGGTTGGAAGGGACCTTTAAGATCACCCAGTCCCACCCCCTGCCATGGGTAAGGACACCCTCCACTAGACCAGATTGCTCCAAGCCCTGTCCAACCTGGCCTGGAACAGGGAAGTTTAACAGATTATCACAGGCAAAACCAGAGAGTGGCAATCTGGCACTGCTCTGTGCCTTCACTCCTAATCCCAAAAGTTCATGGGGTTTGAGACAGAGAAGTGTTTTCTGCCCACACCTCCAGCAAAACTTCCCTCCTGCTCATGCATCAGCTCCTGCCTGAGCTGCGGCTGGCATGGCAGAGGCACCACGCGGGAGCCCATGGTGCAAGTGCCTCATGTCTTCCCCTGTGCCATCCTCCCATCCCCACAGGATGCTCCTGGTACAGGCTGTTTTCCTCACAGCTCTAGGGGAGAACACGAGGGGCCCTGGGCTGCACAGAGATGTTGTGGGGCTTTTTCTGGAAAGCTGTTAGCTGAGGGCTGCGAGGGAACATGGCGAGGTAATTGGGGAAGATGAGCCTAATCTCATTTTTTTGTTGTGAAAAGGGTGTGAAGAAGAGAAAAGGAGATGTACTGGTAAATTACCATCAGGGCTGCTATAGTAACACGGCTTTAAAGATTGCCTCATTGGCCTCCTTGGGGCCATAGAAAGCTCTTCAGATTGTTCTGTAGTTTTCCATTCTCTCCTGGTGCAGGCTGGCCAGGGCTGCCTTGCGCCTTTTGACCGTGCCAGCCGTGCATCCACCACCACCCTCATCCCAGCCATGCCAGCCTTGGGCACAGGGATGGTTCAGGGGAAGGAAGGGACTCAGTCCCAGGTAGGTTTGTTAAATTTCTCCCTTCAGGCTCACAGAGAGTTTCAGGGAAGTTCCTTTTCACTTATTACTTCTTTGTTCTCCCCCATTCATTACCTTGACTCATTTCCCTGTAGGGAGTCAGAGAGAGGCCCCAGACAAGGCAGCTGGTGAATCACAGGCTCCCAGTGCAGCAAAGGACCTGGGAGGATGGGGAGCAGAGTCCGAGGGGACGTGCAGCCAGAGCATCCCTTGGCCAGCACAACGCCCTGACCTGAGCTCTGTCCTGAGCCTGGAACTGACCTTTGTGCTGAACCCTGACCTGAGCCCTGACCTGAGCCTGGAACTGAGCTTTGTGCTGAACCCTGACCTGAGCCCTGACCTGAGCCTGGACCTGACCCTGCCATGAGCCCGGACCTGAGCCCTGTCCTGAGCCCTGACCTGAGCCCTGTCCTGAGCCTGGAACTGAGCTTTGTGCTGAACCCTGACCTGAGCCCTGACCTGAGCCTGGACCTGACCCTGCCATGAGCCCGGACCTGAGCCCTGTCATGAGCCCTGACCTGAACCCTGTCCTGAGCCTGGAACTGAGCTTTGTGCTGATCCCTGACCTGAGCCCTGACCTGAGCCTGGACCTGACCCTGCCATGAGCCCGGACCTGAGCCCTGTCATGAGCCCTGACCTTAACCCTGTCCTGAGCCTGGAACTGAGCTTTGTGCTGAACCCTGACCTGAGCCCTGACCTGAGCCTGGAACTGAGCTTTGTGCTGAACCCTGACCTGAGCCCTGACCTGAGCCTGGACCTGACCCTGCCATGAGCCCGGACCTGAGCCCTGTCATGAGCCCTGACCTGAACTCTGTCCTGAGCCTGGAACTGAGCTTTGTGCTGAACCCTGACCTGAGCCCTGACCTGAGCCTGGACCTGAGCCTTGTGCTGAACCCTGACCTGAGCCCTGACCTGAGCCTGGACCTGACCCTGCCATGAGCCCGGACCTGAGCCCTGTCCTGAGCCCTGACCTGAGCCCTGTCCTGAGGCTGGAACTGAGCCCTGTGCTGAACCCTGACCTGAGCCCTGACCTGAGCCTTGACCTGACCCCACCATGAGCCTGGACCTGAGCCCTGTGCTGGGCCCTGTCCTGAGCCCTGCCTGCCCCCTTTGGCCCTGCCAGCAGGCGCTGGGGTGCACAGTCCCCACAAAAGGCTGAGCAAGCACAGAGCCGTGTGAGGTGTGAGTCAAGGGGGGCACTGCCACATGCCACAACTGTGCAATTCCCTACGAGTCGCTTCCCACCCCTAAAGGGAACAGTTTCCCTCCTCTTTTTAAAGGAAAGCCCCAAAGTCCGTGCAGCAGTGCACGGCCCCGGTCTGAAGTGCTATCAGATGCCTCAGCTGTGACCATGGGAAGGAGTTTTTTCCTCCAATCTCACATCAAGCTGCTGGAGTTTGCCCCTTACACATGGACCATTTCTGTCTCTGAGCAGTTCCCCAGCCCTCATCCCTGCAGAGCTGCTGCTTCCCTCTGCATCCTTGACAGCTGCCCTTGTTTCCAGCACAGTCAGGCTCTGGGTCAGATGTGTTGTTTCAGAGTATTTGCTGCATAAATAGGATTTAACAGGATTTTTGGCTCCAGGAACTACTCACGAACTCCTGTCCTCTCCTTCCACTCAAAAATGCATTTCATTCCTCTTCAACATCAGCTCAACGTAGGTGGAAGCATCTGTGTTTTATGCCTTTGTTTCTTTGGAATTCACTGGGATGTTTAATTTCTGCAGGAGGGAGAATGTGTTAACAGCCAACCCCCTCAAAGGACCCCAGGTTAATTTAGTAAAAACAAAAGGCTGTGTGAATTCCGGTGTGAATTCAGTGAATTTTGCCATGAGGAATGGGAACTCAGCAGGTGTGCTGGTCTGTGGCTCCACATGTCGAAGAGTTTTCAGTAATTTCACTGCAGATTCATAGCAATAATTGGTCTTATTCTTTATTAAAATAGCACCTAAGGTGAAATTTCATTTCAGATAAGACAGGTCCCTGTGCTGAAGAACTCAGGGTCTTCTAGATATGCTGCAATATATTTAAACCAAGCACAAGTGAATTAAGATTTAGCTCCCAGCACACGTGGCCACACAGTTCCTCAGGAGCAGGGAGCACCAGCACTCATCCCCTGGGCACACACAGGCAGCCCCAGCAAGGAGAGGAAAGCTCCTGCCTTCTGCAGCTGTAAATCTCAGCTGTGCCCAGCCCTGGGCTGTCAGACACAGTGTTCCCCCAGGGGATAACACCACCCCTCTGGGAGGCAGCCAGAACCCTCAGACCTGTGTGCTGCAAGTGCAGAAATTCCTCTGTGCCACAGAGCCAACCTGGCCCTGGCTCAGGAGCAGGGAGCAGCTCTCCACGAGCAGCCAGACTGCAGAAGGAGGACATTCCTAGTCTTACTGAAAAACCACTATTTTTTTAATTCGTGTTTTAATGAAAGAGTGCCCAGAAGGTTCTTCTGTTTCTGTTATGAAATTTTCCAGAGCTTACCAGGATGTGGCTGTTATTCATCTGTTTTCAGGCTTATGAGCTGAAGGGTAAAGTTTTATTAACATCTTCTCAGAGGAAAGGACTCAGCCTTGGGGCTTCATGCATATTTACATTCAATGCTAAACATGCAGGCATTTTCCTCTTGACATTTCACTTGGTTTCTCGCTGACAACAGGAATCTTCCCATCCTCTTGTTTAAGCTTTGTACAATAACCAGATGGAAAGCAGCCCTTGGCTATGAGAGAGAGATCTGAAGATCTGACATGGAAGTTTTGCTCTCTAAGAAACTCTGCTGCTGGTCACTAGCAGCTGGTGTTGGGCTCAATTTCTCCACAATGATAAGGCAGTAAATGTAAGGAACTTTCCTGTTGGAGACAAAAGATGGCTTTAAGGCAGATGCTTTGCCTTTAGAACTGGACATCTGGAACTGGTTCCCATTTTTGCTGTAGATCCAACATGTGACTTATCCAAAGCCTTTGCTTTTCATCTTGATATCTCCTGCTGAAGCTCTGAGCACTAGGCCGGGGACTGCAGTGCCTTGTGTCAGATGATGATTTAAAAGACAGCCCTTGGATGCTGTGATAAGGTCTGGTGGATGATTCATCCTAAATGGAAGCCATCCCTGTTTGGCAGCTGGCAGAGCTGCTGCCCTTTGAAATGCACCTCTCCAACCTGTGCTCTCCTGGGAGACAGGACTGACACCAAGGAAGCTTTTGTGGCACAACCCTCACTTGCAATTTGTAAAGCTTTTCAATTGGCCAGGAAAGGCTGAAAATAGCTCTCTAAAAGCTTTCCATTGCTCCTGTCTCACTCTTCCCCGTTGTGTAAGGACAGGTGAATGTTTCTCTCCTAAGTGTATCTTGCTGGCTCTTCCAAACTTCAGAGAAGTTCAGTATTAGGAGACCTTTAATCTGTGGGTGCTAACTTTGCCTGAAGTCCGGCAGAGTTGGAGACAGCTCCATCTGGGAGAGGGGAGGGATGGGGCTGCACACGCGCTTCTCTTCAGGGTAGGCTTGTAGCAGTTCAGTCCCGTCCTGCTGCTCTGGAGGCTGCCTTCCTCCATGAAGCTCCAACCTTACATCCAAATTAAACCACTTAATCTCCAGTTCTTCAGGCTGCAGAGACAAAAAGCTCTAAATGTGGGATAGCACGTAAATAGCTCCATCAGTGTCTGTGTCCAGGCTGCACAGCTGATGTGCCTCACGGTGCCTGGCTAAGCGGAGTGAGTGCAGGTGCTGGGATGAGTGACTGACCCAAGTGCCCATCTGTTTATCCAAGCCTCTGCTGATCAAAGCATGGAAAGAAGGCGAGGTGGGTGAGCTGGGAATGGCTGTTTTACCCTCTCAAATGGCACTGGAGGAAACTTCAGCCGTGTCTAAAAATTATTATAGTATAAGCCCACTGCGCATCACAGGAGCTGTTGTATGTTATTCATCTTCATCTTGATGCCCACATCATCAGTATTCATGTTTTGTTTGTCATTTTTGCTTGACGAAAAGATGTCAAGTTGGTATTTAATGCAGCCTTGAGAATGTTTATTGTGCATTGTGCCATCACTTTAACGTTCATGAGATGCTGGGCTGCAGAGCGGTGCTACTGACCGGGACGAGAGCAAACCCCAGCAGCAGAGGCACAAACTGCAGCTTCGTGCCAGATGTTTCTCACCAAGAAGTGCTTTGTGGTGGCAGCAAACACAGGCTGGCCAGGCAGCACGGCACCCAGACAGCACTCCCTCCTGAAACACAGAATATATCGAGTTCTCCAGGGAGTGCCCAAGGCCCTGCCCCTGCCCAGGTCACAGGTGTGCAGTTGTTGGTGCTGGATCTGGAGTTTCCAGCTGGATGGCTCAGGTGAACGCTTTAACTGGGGTTCTAACACTTGCCTGAATTGGGAGCTACCTCTGCCAGATCTTAAACTGAAACAGCACAAATTTTGGCCCAAGATTAGATGAGAGACTGTCTGTAATGATCAGAGAACTTCACTGGCAGTGCTCCAGCAGGATGACCGTGCCTCTGCCGGCAGAGGCCGTGCCCAAGGCCATCCTCCTGCTGACGGAACTGAACAGAGAGGAGGCTCAGCCTGCCCGCAGCCATGCGGAGTTCCCTTGGTACACTCCTAGGAGGAGCCTGTTAATCCCACTGACCTGGCTTGATTTCAATCAACACAGGAACACTCTGCCTACGCAGGTTGTTCTGATCCTGTTACTTGGCTGCAGCAGGGGGTCCCAGCTTGTTCGATATTTTATATGTGTTTTGTAAATGCAGTGTCACAGATGCCTTCTGCCTTGGCAGTCCTACATGCCTTGTTCCCAGTGTCCATCCCTGGCAATGCCCTGGCTTTTTTCTTCAATAACAGAATTTTTAGTCTCATAGATTTTGGGTATCTGACTCTCTCTGTAGCCTTGGAGCCCTTGATGAAGACACAACACCTTCCAGCCTGATGTCAGCAAAACATCCCCGGGTGACTTTGAGTGAAGAGAAATTGCTAACCCTCAGCCATGTGGTGGTGCATGCACAGCTGCACCCAAAGGATGCTGGTGGCCCCGTATCCTCAGCAACGTGTGTGCAGTTTTGGGTGCCAAAATAGAAGAAAGATATAAAGCAATTGGAGAGCGTCCAGGGCAGGGCTATGAAGATGGCGAAGGGCCTCAAGAGGACTGGCTGAGGGCACTTGGTCTGTTCAGCTGGAGAAGAGAAGACTGAGGGGAGACCTCCTTGCAGTCTGCAACTTCCTTGTGAGGGGAAGAGGAAGGGCAGGCACTCATCTCTTCTCCTTGCCAGTGACCAGTGACAGGACCCAAGGGAATGGCGTGAAGTTGTGTCAGGGGAGGTTTAGGTTGGATATTAGAAAAGGATTCTTTCCCCAGAGGGTGGTTGGGCACTGAACAGGCTGCCCTGGGAAATGGCCACAGCACTGAACCTGACAGAGATCAAGAAGTGTTTGCACAACAGCCTCAGGTACATGGTGGCATTCTTGGGGCTGTCCTGGGCAGAGACAGGAGTTGGACTTCAATGATCCTTGGGGGTCCCTTCCTCCCCTTGTTCCCCGGGAGCAGAGCCCGACTCCCACCTGGCTGCACCCTCCTGTCACAGAATTGCCGAGAGCGAGAAGGTCCCCCCGAGCCTCCTTTTCTCCAGGATGAGCCCCTCAGGCTCCCTCAGCCCCTCCACACAGGACATGAGCTCCAGCCCCTTCCCCAGCTCCGTTCCCTTCCCTGCACCCGCTCCAGCCCCTCAGTGTCCTTCTGCAATTGCCGGGCCCACAACTGCACACAGCACTCGAGCTGTGGCCTCCCCAGAGCCCAGCACAGGGCCACAAGCACTGCCCTGCTCCTGCTGGCCACGCCACTGCTGACACAGGCCAGGGGCCACTGGCCTTCTTGCCCACCTGTGCACACCTGGCTCTGCTTCAGCTGCTGTCCACCAACAGCCCCAAGGCCTTTCCTGCTGGGACCATTTCCAGCCACTCTGCCCCAGCTTGGAGCTGCAGGAGCTTCTTGTGTCAAAAGTGCAGGGCCCAGCCTTTGGTCCTATTGAACCTCCGGCTGTTGCTCTTGGCCCAGCCAGCCTGGCCAGGGCCTTCTGCACAGCCTTCCCACCCTCCAGGACACCACACTCCCACTCCACTGGGTGTCCTCATCAATTTGCTAATGGGAGACTCAACCCCCTCCTCCAGATCATCACTAAACTCAATCTTTCAAATACTGCTGTGACGCCAAGCTCTAAATTACCGGTGGGATGCAGCTCATGTTCAAAACCCTCAATCAGACTCCCCCCAACTAATGTGGAACACCAAAATAACACAGCAATGTAAAGAACACAGGAATTTTATTGAACCTTAACACTTTGAAAAGCTTAAACTTTTGACAGGGAACTAATGGGTGAAACTAGTGCTACGAGGAATCCTACGCCTAAAAAAACTATGGCTTGATTTTTAAAATGGGGTTGGGAAGATTCCTGAGAAACTTACGGCTAACAAAGTGTTATAAATGAATTTAGGGAGGTGGCTTTAGCGTTCAATAAAGAGTTGATTGTCAGGAGGGTAAAAATTGGCTATAATTGTGATTGGCTGTTTAGAGTTAGTAGTTGACTTGATTGTTGTCGTTAATTTTAATTGTTGGTTCCACGCTAACAGGTTTAAGAGTTCAATGTTTAAATGTTCAATTGTCAAAAATACCTCATAGGAATGAGTGTAGAACTTTCTAGAAACTGATGAAGTAACATAAGGGGTGGGCATTCAATGAGAAATTAGCATAAAGGGATAAAACAAGGGACAGCAGTGGATGAATGATGAACCAACAGGAGGACCCTAGACAGCGATCCAACAAAAATGAGCCAATCAAGATACCCAAGACATCAACGAGCCAACCCCAAGAGACTTTGGTGGGCGGAGGAATGGGCAGTCTAAGGGCAGGGTTGGGGGTATAAAAAAGGCTGTGGGTGGCCCTCTGGCTGTATGTGTTCGTGGCTGTGTACCAGTTGCTGAGGTTTGTTTTGTGCCAGGCAGACCACCGCAGTGGTTTCCAATCATCTGTACTTCAGCTAATTGGTTTGGTGTTTAATAAATTCTTTAAACTGTCAAGGTTGTGACTCCTTCTGTTTCTCACAAGAGGCCAGAGGGGTTCACTAATACCTGGTGGGAATGTCCCAGTGCCCGGGCATGGCACTGCTCATGCATCCCCTGCCAGGGCGTGCAAGCCCAGGGCCCAGCGGGAGCTGGGGAGCCACAGCCGATGGGAGTCCCCTCCTCTGCCAAAGGCCGCATTTCCTCGCTCTCGTCCCTCAGGGCACTGGCCTCTGCCAGGAGCTCTGGAGCAGGGACATCTTCATCAGGGCCCGGTTGTCCAGCAGCAGCTGCAGCAGCTCCTCGGAGCAGTCCTGGCCCTGGCAGCACGGCCGTGCAGAGGCCCAGGCGCTCTGGCTCTCCTCGTGCAACCCCCAGCACAGGGAGCCCGATGGAAGGGGCAGAGGGGCCTCAGGGGCTGAGCCCTCGGGCGCTGCCTTTGGCCTCTCCTGCGCGGAGAGCCTCGGGCCCGGCCGGGCTGCCCCGCGCAGAGGCTGCAGCAAGAGGAGCTCCGGCCGCCTCTGCCGGGGCTCCCTGCGGCTCAGCCGGGGCCGTTCCTGCCCAGCACTGGGCTCAGCCCCCGCTCCACCTCCGCCAAAGCCTTGGCCAAAGGGCTGCCCCAGAGGCCTGGCACCCTCGGGGGCTGCCCCAGAGGCCCGGCACCCTCGGGGCCTGCCCAGCTCTGCTCCCCTACGACGGCTCTCGGCCGTCGCCCCACACCCTCCTGGCCCGAGGCCTTGGCAGCCCCGGCCCCGGCCCCGGCCCACCTGCCTCAGTCCCTCCTCACCTCTCCCCAGCGTCTCCTGAGCCCTCTGACAAGGACCCAGCCCAGGTAAAAGCCCCTGAGAATCAGGGCCACGGCTGCGCAGATCCACGGCAGCGCCTCCAGGACCAGCATGGTGTCCCTCATTGGCGTCACGGCCTCCTGCTCTTCCAGGGCCTGGGGAAGCGCATCCCAGGTCTCTGTGTCCCCAGCAGCGTGGCTGGAAGGGTCCAGTGGCTGCACCAAGAGCAGCAGCACCAAGAGCTGCAGCAGCCGCCAGAGCCCCTGGCTGAGCATGGTGCTGCTGACGGACCAGCTGCCACCGCTGAACAGGCTCTGGACGTCCTTCCCAGCCGACTTCTGCCTGGGCTCTGGGCACAGGGACGGGCTGGGGACACTTACAAACCACCGTGCTGTCCCCAAAGGCTGTGGTGTCACAGAATCACGGAATCAATTCAGCTGGAAGAGCCCTGTGAGATCACTGAGTCCAGCCTGGGACCCATCTCCACCATGGCAACAAGAGCAGAGCCCTGAGTATGCCACGCCCAGGCTTTCCTTCAACACCTCTTGCCACAGGGAACTCACCACCCACCTGGGCAGCCCATTACAATATCTGATCACTGTTTCTGGGAAGAAAGTTTTCCTAATGTTGAACCCAAATGTCCCCCGGCACAGCTTAGAACCCTTTTTTGCATCTGCTCTCTCTTGTCCTTGCGCATCTCTGAGAAGTCTGGCACTGACCCCTCGGTCACTTCCCTGTAGGCAGGAGAAGAGGCTGTGCCAGTGGGTGCTGCTCAACTGTTCGGCCATTGAAGGGTGCTGGTTTCCTTATTATTTCTATATTTACATTAAAGAAGAAAGCATCAGTTCAGGAAATAACTATATCATGTAGCAGACAGTTTGTACAATAATAAATGTCAATAAATAGACCAGGAAAAAAATTGAGGCTGGAAAATAGAAGATGATTTGTAACTGTCAGAAGTACTGGGTTCTGGAAGAGCTTTGCAGTAAGCAGAGCTTCAAGTTTCAAGATGAAGTTGAAGCAGCACATGCAAGGCAGTTCTGTGATGAGATTAAACCTGTTCCCTTTGCCCCAGCGCCATCCATGGCTTTGCCAGTCTTCTTCCACACAGGTCCTGCAATCTTCCAACATGCTGCTTAGCACTATCCCAACCTCTGTCCTAATTCCATGCATTCGTAGGATCCTTCCTATCAGTTGTGAGCTCTGGAAATACAAGTTTGCTCTGCAATCAAAACACTTCTCCTTTTGTACTGGGTTTGCATGGCAAAAAGGGAGAAAATTTGGAGTGAAGTTGAGCCTGGTAAGAAGGTGGGGGGATGGGGGGCAGGGAAGGGTTTTAAGATTTAGTTTTATTTCTCATTGTCTTACTCTGAGTTGATTGGTAATAAATTAAACTAATTTGAAAAGTTGAGTCTGTTTTGCCTGTGACGGTAATTGCTGGGTGATCTCTCTCTGCCCTTATCCCAACCCACCAGCCTGTCATCATATTTCCTCTCCCCTGTCCACTTGAGGAGGGGACTGATGGCCTTGTTGGCACCTGGGCCCCAGTCAGGGCCAGCTCACCTCACCTCTGGGACTGCAAGAGCAAAGCAAGTGCTGAAGTGCAAGACAGCAGCAACATCCATGAGCCCATGTGAGGTCCGATGAGGCAGGAGGAAGGCAGGAGGAAAGCAGGTGCCTGCTGGCTCCTGAAACAGCTGTGTTGTGCATCTGCAGGTGCAGAGTGGTACAGAGAGCCTGGAAAGCACCAAAATCTGATGGTTCACCTCATGCAAACACACACAAACACCTCGTGCTCTGCTGCAGAGAGGAGCTGTAGAGATCCAAGGAGTTGTTGCTCATGCTATACAAGTTCCTGGGAAGGAGGAGATAAAAACTGTTCTCCACAAATGCAGGAGCAGGCAACCTTCTTGACAGTGAATAAAAAATTGCTAGTCAAAAGAATTATAATTAAAGCAATTACCATCTTCTTTGCATACACACACCCTGCGTGTTTCATAAAGGCTAATGGAGTGCAGTGCTGGGCCTTGATGGGTAATCATGAGGGACTGGATAACTTCCTCACCCAATCTTCAGGTAATGACTTTAACACATTTTTTTGAACTCAGTTTGTACTGACTGTGATTATGGAGAGACTATTCAGTGAAGAAAATCTGGTTCCCAAAGTCACTGCTCCATGTGAGTATTTAAACCAGACTCTGAAGCACTGGATGTGAGGTTTGGTAGTTTGGGTCTGTGTCATGCTTGAGGGAAGGCTCATGGGACACTGATGACTGTCCGGTCCTCCCACAGCCTGGGGTGGGGTCACTTGTGGCTCCCCAGCACAGCCCAGAGCACTGAAAGAGGCCACAGCTTCTTCACCCAACTTGTCCACTGACAACCAAAGTTTCCAGAAATTTATTCTCTGGTTTCTCAACCTAGCCTGGACCTAAGACTGCCCTGAACAGCCATATTTAGTTTGTAATTACAGTCCAGGAGCTCTACTGCCACAGCCTCATGGGGGCCCTGCCAGTGCGGTGCTCACTCCAGAGCATTTGAAGCCTTTCTTTTTAACTTTCTATTCTTCCACTGTTTCTCTTTTTAACTTTCTATTCTTCCACTGTTTCTCTTTTTTTTTTTTTTTTCCCTGCAATTTTCTTGTTGAAAATGGCTTCAGGTTGACATCTTGAAACCCCATCAGGAAAGCTTTATCCCTTGGAGACCTTCTCTGAGATCACCTGGATTCCTGGCAACTTTGCTCTTATCTCAGTTTGGAGAAGTCGAAGTCAAGCTGACTAACCGTTATCAGAGATGAAGGGAGGAAAATCAAGCCATCAATCAGCTGCAAAGAGCATACAGCAGCACGAAGAAGCCCATTAGAGGCAAAGTGGACCTGTCAGAGACTCAGCATGAGGTGCCTCTTTGGCAGGAGAAATTCCCACGCTTTAACACTGCCTCTTCAGAGAGAACTTAGTGTCATTTTCTACAGGGGCCTCATAAAACAATTAAAATAAATGTCTCCAGATTTCAGTTTTCTTCTCTCTCTGGGAACGTTTCCAGCTCACTCAGTTACAGCATCACCACAAAGAAAATGAAATTTTATAATTATTGAGGACAGATACCAGCAGAGGGTAATCGTTTAACTGTGGACCTGCTGGAGCATTGGGGCAATGCCAGGAAGGCGCATTCAGAGGTCTTGGCCTGATTCTTTACCCTCCTGGTGCCACCAGGAAAGGTTCAAGATCACAGAGAGGTGCTGCTGTGCTGGCTGGGAGCAGTACAGAACTCTCCTAGTGTGCCACACCCAGGGTGAGCTGATGCTTGTAGTCCTTGGCACAGTGGGTACATGCCCCAATCCACAATGAAGAGTGTTAAAAATTGAGTTTGAGCTTATTTTCCTTCCCACTGTCTGCTCCTGTCTCCTCTTGCTGTCCTGCAGGCTACCTCTTCTCCATCTTGTCCAGTCACTCCCTGTTTTCCACTGTCTTCCACCAACCTTTTTGCTTCTGCAGCTGCGTTTATTGCTCTTCTCTTCCTTCCTGTTGCAGACACACTCCCCCTCCTCCTTGGTGATGTCCTGGCTCCGAGTTTGCCAGTGTTGGGTTGCAGATTCCTGGGACAGAGCCTGGCCTTTGCACCGTGCTTGCTGTATTCCTGGCCAGCTGTCAGTGACGCATTACGCCGGCTGAGCCCAAGGCAGCTCTTTGAACACATTCCCATGCTGGTCTCTTTGGATCTGCTTGTTCAAGCTTCTTCTGTTACACCCTCAGCCCACTTACAGAAATCACTGGTAATTTTGTAGCTCGTAAAGCCAGAAAAGCAATTACAAGCATATCCGTAACTTCCTTTTCTCACACCAAGGCTCCCTTGCAAATGTTTTATTTCACGGCATGCTAAAAAATATCTTGATTTACAGCAGAAATTGGAAAATGTTATCTTCAAACTTGGTGTCTATGACTACCTGGACACATGTTTTTTGGATTTATCACATTGCCGTGCAGTGCCAAGTGAGCACACACTTCTGGCAGGAACCAATTCACAGTGCTTGTGTAGAGCCTGAAACATGAGGGTCCTCACACACAGCAGCAACCACTCAGTGCGACTGTAATGCCAACAACAGAAATTCAGCAGGGGTGTGATTTGGCAGGAGCAGTCTTTAAATTTAACTTACACCAGAGGAAGAGGAAAGCCAGTTCCACAGCTGAGTTATCAGACTGTGACTTGCCTGCTGCAGATCTTATTTTCAACATCAAGGATGTCACTTTTTGCCCCACTTTATGCATTTGGAGCCTAAAAAATGGGGTCTGTCTTGGTGATACACCCACACAGTGTGTGATCCACATGCCACAGAAGCCCTGGCTCTGGCCCTTCACTGCTGGCTCCACCAGGACCAGTGGGCACCAAGACTCAGGTTAGGTGATTTAATTAAGGTCTGAATGTAGGCTGGATGAGTGTTAGTTCTTTGTTCTCATCATGGTCGTCACGGAACAAAGTGAAAATTTCACTCACCTACTCAGTGGGGATTTGGGAGGAGGAAACTGGCCTCATACTGAGCCTTGGTGGCATCTGAACAGGTGGGACTTGGCGTGGCTGGATCTGCTGGAGAGAAGGTGAGGATCAGTCAGGTGAGTTCCTCAGTGTGATGGGACATATGCACAGAAAATACACCCAAAGCCTACTTTCCTGAGTACAAACAAGCAGGATGACAGATTCCTTGCATAGAAATCCACATCTCCTTGCAGTGGAAGTACCTGACCCACAGACAGTCTCCTGCAGGGCTCAGGCTCATGCAATCCATGCAGTCAATGCCCACCTTCCCCCCTGCTGTGCCCCTTCCCCAGCTTTGTGGGGCTCTGCAGGGAAAATGCACTTTTACAAGGTTGGTTTTCAAACAACCAGGGAGCTTTGGGGCTTCTGCTCAGCCCTCCGTACATTATCTGAGCCTTCTGTGGTGGCCTCCACTGCTTTGTTTGTGGCAGAAAGGACCTGCAATGGCTCCTGCCATTAAACTCGAGCATTTTTAACACTTCATGGGGTTTTGCCAGGTTTGTGAGTGACACCTCAGCTGCACAGCTGAGTGGCTCAGGTACTGCGCCACCAGAACCATGAGCTAATCCCGTGACCAAGAACGGGCTGGAAAACCCAAAGCTGACCTGGGTGACTGACCAGCACCAACCAGCTCTGCTGGCTGTGTTTTCCTTCGCAGATGAGTGTTCATCCACTCCTAAAGATCATAGTTGTTGAAGAAAGAATTGCTAAGAAGCCTTTCCTCCTTGGAGCTCTGCCTTCCCACCCGTCCGTGGTGGGGAGTGAAACAGGCCGGCTCTCCGAGAAGTGTCACTGGAAGCCAGAGCTCAGGCAAGCCCCCAGTGCACCCCCCCAGCCCTGGGGTTACTCGTGTTTCAGAGAGGCTGTGCCAGGCAGGAGCTCCCACATGCTCTCTGCTCCTGGCCGAGTTTGCTCTGCTGCATCGATTCAGGCAGGGCAAATCCAGAGCTTCCTCTGTGAGCACAGAGGCTCCAAGCCAATGGAATGTAGGAGATGTCATCACAGCATGCAGGTCAGCTGTCTGAAAGCTAAACAGCCTCAAAGGCAGAAGAACATCACCCTGCACCCATCCTCTCACCTTGTGGGGTCCCCCATCCTCACCAAAGGCTGCCCAGGTGTACACACCTTGTGTTTTGGATCTACATGTGGGAAGCTCCACACTGATGCATTAGAGAAGACAAAGAAATATCCACTGAATACAGAACCCATTCTTCTGTTCTAACCTAGATTTCAGCCACAGCTGCAGCTGGTACAGAGTCAGTGGTGCCTCTCAATGCAGGACACAGACATTTCACTCGTACCTACTGACAGTTTGGGGAAGCAAACTGAAACAAAGGCAATTGGGATGGAGAGAGAAATGTTCTGTATTAATTCCAACTTTTTATGTTGCAATTAACTGACAGCAAAGAAACCGACAGTGTCCCACAGTGGCACAGGCTTTTTCCTGCCTCGTGGAATTCAGGGGGAGTAGCAATTTCTCCTCCTGCTTACAGCTGTGTCTGAAAATTATTATATTCAAAAGAACAAACCAGATAATTTGTCCCAAATTGAAAAAAAGACCAACAAAACAAAACCCAAGCAACTGAAAATAATTTTGTCATAGCTTGCCCAATTTGATTTTGCTTCACAATCGTTAACTTTCCATTGCAAAAGAATTCATATGGGAAACTTTCTCCAGCCTAATTCTTAACCCATGCCCTTCTGATTAATCAGATGGTGATCTTACAGCTTGATTCTGTTTTCTGTTCTAGTTAAACTGTTTAGAAATGTGCTAATGATTCATTCTCCTGCAATTAGATTCAGCAGTCAGAGCCTTTCCTGCACTTCTGCAAAGTTTGCTGTGAAGAAGAGCACAGTACAAAGAAACCAGTCATGGATCCATGAAGAAAATCGATGGCATTTGGGAAAATACATTGGAGGATCTGGACCTGTATTTAATGCATGTCATTAGCTATTTGCAAGAGACAAATGACATGAGGGAAAGCGGTTTCTTTCTGTCTGCAGAGAGCTTAGAAGATAGTCTTCAACCTTTCATATTCCACTTCTCTTTTGTATTAAGAATCGAAGTCTCTAAAGATCTACCTTGTAAAATTGCCATTGAAGTGTAACAGGAGACACCGTGAAATTCCAGCACTGCAAAACTCAGGGAAATGAATTTCCATCGTGGCTCTGCATAAATTTGTTCTTTGCTGAAGCTGAGCCTGGGAAGTGACTGACGTTTTCATGCCGTGTGTGTGCTTTGAGGCTTAGATTTCACAAGAAGTGCAGATGCACCACTGGGAGCTCCATGGAAGCTGCCTTGTTTACAGCGCTCATCCTGGCAGGACTGTGTTTAATCCAAGTCAACTCACGGGAAATTGTGCTCCAGCCTTCTCATCACGGTCCAGACTCCATGTTGATACATGCTACTGCAGAGAAAACCCGCCCTGTTGGAGAAGGGAGAGCACAGCATCTCCTCATGCAGTAGGACTTGGCCCGAGGTCAAGCCAAGAAGTCCATCAGAGGCCAGGGATCAAATCAGAGACACGTTGGAGCGTGGCCATGGCTGGGATGTGACTCATGTGGTGGCCCTGAGGACAGAAGCTGAGCTTAAAGGCAGCCCTGGAGACCCCACAAGGCTTCTCACTGCCCAGTCCTCACAGTACCCCAATCCTGGATTTGGGATATGCACACCCACACCAGAGCTGGCCTTGGATCCAGGCAGGTAAGCCCCGAGGAAGGGAAGCAGCTCTGTTTGGAGACCCACATCCTGGAAAATGATCCTTGTGTTATCAAAACCATGGGTGCAGGCCAGGAGGGAAGGCACCATGAGCAGCTCCAGAGTTCTGTGCACTTCAGGCATAGGCCACTCAGGCTTGGGGGGCCATGGGGGTCTGACGAATCATGGGGTCCCCAGGGCTGGGAGTCTGCTGTCTGGAAATGCCACATTTCCAAATGTGTGGCTTTTGGTCTTTATTGAATGGTTACTCTATGACAGTGGAGCTTTTCTGTGACCACAGCTGGCCAGTGGTTGTAGTGTACACCTGGAAAGGAAGTTTCTGTCACCCATTTGTTGCCTGTCTTTTGACGAGGGGCCTGTTGGTAGGAGGTAGGAAACACAAATATTTGTAGCACTGGGTCTAAGGCTGGCAGAGATGGGTTTGCTGTGACAAATGAATGCCAGTCCTGCTACTGAGCAGTCTGAGCTGGGACACAGGCAAGAAGAGAAACCTCCAGTGTAAGGTTAGCCATGGGCAGGGCTTCAAAGGAATTTTGTCTGTTGCAGGAAAGAAAGTTAATGTTGCTGGAGTTACAGAGAGCAAGCGGTAACCCCACACAATTTCTCCTTCAGAGACCTTGTTTCAGGTTGAGTGGAGGGAGGCTCGTGCAGACATTGCAACACTGAGTCATGGCTGGAGAGGCTGGAATTGTAATGCCTCAACAGCTCCTTCTCTTCCTCTGTTTTCAAGCAGGAGCTTAGTTCTGTAGGAGGTCAGAAATTACAAGAGAGGGAACACTGACAAAGTTGCCCAGTACTTCTACTACCCCACAGTTCACCTCGCATCCTTCACATGCTGAATGCACGTTTCCAAAGGCTTACTCCTGCCCACAGTGCCTTGCAAGCTCTGCTTCTACCTAAGCAACAACACACAGGCCAAGTGTCTTCATCTATTGCAGCTTCCTTCTCTCCTTCCCACCTGAAACCTCCCAGGCCCCAGGACTTGTCTGGCTTGTGCAGAGACATAACCTCATGAGGCTCAGCCCCACAGAAATGCCTTCTCCATTCCAGACCAAGGACTTCACCTGCATGGATTCTGCCTGTGTCTCCCCCACCAGCAGTCCTTTCACTCCCCAAGTCCTTGAGATACCTCTGACTTCACAAAATTTGCACAATGTCTGTTTTACAGGTTTCTTCACTCAGCTTTAGCCCTCCAGGATTGCCAGCATTTATGTCACTGCATCATCAACTCTCCACCCCTTTCAAATTCAATTGAAAGCACATTTTCTCCCTTGCCTGTGGTTCCTAAATTATACACCCAGCTCATTTCAAAATATCAATTCAGAAACTTGGCAAGGTGATTATTAATAACAGCTCTGTTCTTCTCTGGAGGAGAAATAATACTAGAAACATGTGAAATGTGTACACAGTTGTCATTCTCGCTCTCCTCTTTTGCCAAACATTCTGTTCTTTACAGGAAATAAAAACAACCCTACACCCAATATTAAGTGGCTGAGGCAGTGTAATGAGCATAGAACCACGGAATTGGGACAGTATTCCTTGACGTGTCCCAAAACTCAGGGTAACACAGATGCCACCGTCTGCCACGAATTAGTGCTTGGCTGTAAGGGGTCAGCAGCACAGGGGGCTGAGCCTGAGGAGCTGTGCACACCGAGAGCTGGAGCCCAGCGCTTCCTTCAGTCACTTGTGTGGAGCTCATCATGGCAAACTGCTTCAGCTGTAATGAAGTCATTCATTATTTGATTCCAAGATTTCACATGGGCATCCCAAGGACCCGGAGCTGCTGGGAAGCACTGAGCTGTGGTGTGGCCTGCAAGCACCAGGCTGGCAGCAGGTCAGAATCACAGAATCATGGAATGGTTTGGGTTGGAAAGGACATTAAAGCCCATCCCATCCCACCCCTTGCCATGGGCAGGGACACCTTCCACTATCCCAGGTTGCTCCAAGCCCCATCCAATCTGGCCTTGGACGCTTCCAGGGATCCAGGGGCAGCCGCAGCTTCTCTGGGCACCCTGTGCTAGGGCCTCACCACCCTCATAGCCAGGAATTCCTTCCCAATATCCCATCTATCCCTGCCCTCAGGCAGGGGGAAGCCATTCTCCCCCTTGTCCTGTCCATCCATGCCCTGGTCCAAAGTCCCTCTCCAGCTCTCTTGTAAGCCCCCTTTGCATACTGGAGTTAAGTAACTGTTTTTTACTTTCTAATTTTTCATTTTCTACCTGTACTTATAAAACATACAGTAAAGTCCTGAAGGCTTTTTCATTGCCCATAGTGCCACAGGATGTGCAGTGAAGAACTCCAGGGTCTCTCGTGAAGCAAACCCAGTATATGGGTGCTGTGTACATTGGGAGCTGAGCTCAGTGATCCAGGTGTCCCCCTTATCCCATGTTCCCACACCATCCCAGCAGGAACCAGGGTTGTGCTTCCCTAATGCACACTGGGGAAAGAAGCAAAAAGAAAGTAAGTCCCTTGGAGGATGAGTGGGGAATCGAGTCCTTTGGAGGATGAGGGGGGGATAGAAAGATGGGGTGCCTCTAACTCCTGTGCTGGAGGAACAAAGTGAGGGGTTCCCAAGGAAAGGAGGAGATGAGAAGTCCTCAAGGGATGGGTTTATGCACAGAAGGGAAGCTGTGCTTTCAGCCTTGCAAGACAAGGAAGAGCCAGCTCACAATCACATTGTTTTGAGAGGAGGATAACGTATAAAAAGGCTAGAGAGGTATCCAGGGGCTTTTAATTCTGAAGACTTGTCCTGGAGTCGTGAGGCCAGTCCTCTTTAGTGGCATCTAGGGACCTGTAGGAAAGAAGTGCTCACACAGACAAGAGCCAACTTGTTGCTCACCTTACCCAGCAGTGTCAGTGGCTTTGGCTATCATGGGCCCAACAGCTCCTTTCTGGCATCGCAGCCTCTAGGGGGCTGAGGATCTGCCTCAAGTATCCTGGAAACATGGCACAAAAAGATAAATAAATAAAATTAAATAATAAATAAAAAGTGATAAACGGAATGTCTCATATCAGCAAGAGCTTGAGAGGAGAAAGTCTGGTTATAGCGAGAGCCTTTGGCTCTGTGCTATGACAGCCAGTGCTTGTCTGGCAGATACAGCCCTGCTTCCTCTCCCTGCCTCCTGGAATTCTGTCTCCTAATTACAGCTCCCTGGCTCTGCTCCAGGTGCCTCACTCCCACAGAACTGTGGGGTATTTAAGAAGTAGTACTTCCCAAGTGTTCAAAGTGAAGACCAGCCAGGGGATAGGAAAGGCCTGGGCTGACAGTGAAGTCACTGAACCTCCAACACCTCCTTCAGAACCTTTGGAATTCACCTCAGAACCTCTGGAGGTCAGTCACTGCTCCACAGCCTTTCCTGGGGCTGCCCAAGCTGTGTCTGGCCATCAGAGCTGGTGGCTTGGTACAGGACCTCAGCTGAACCAAGGCACTGGTTTCACCCACACCACCACAGCCACAAAGCTGTCAGGTCCCGTGGGCCATTAGCATCACTCCTCATGCTCCCTTTTCCATGGGCTGCCTGCAGCACCACTGCGCTTCTCGCACCCCGAGTCCCCCCATGCTGCCCATGGCTGAGTGTGCATTTTGCAGTGTGACCCTGGGTCCTGCAGTACCCCCAGGAGCCCTCCTGGGTGATCCACCACCTCCCACACGGTGCCATGGGCTCTACCCTGTCACACTCCCTGCCAGGATGAGGACTTCACACAGGTCAGGCACACATCTGAGAGCTGGCTCAGGGTGCCACGTGCTGGTTTCACCTCCTGTGCCAAGCCTTCAGAGGCAGGTGGCAGAGAGCACCAGCAGAACCCACAGCCCTCTTTTTGGGGAAAAAAAACTTGCTGCATGACACTTTCGCTAAATCATTTGTTCCTAAAAGCCATGTTCACCCTTCCTCTTCCTTGGCTGGGCCAGCCCTGGATTTTGGAAAGCACTGCATTAACATACTTCATGCAAATTGCTTAATCTCTGTTCATGTACCACCATGGAGTACCACTCATGGAAGGCAGTCAAATCACACACAGCAGTAGTAAGCATGAAGAAGACTCATGAAACTAGAGCTTCTTCTAAAATATCAGTGCACCCCTTTTGGGTTAGGAGTCCTGCCCTGAGATGTCCTAAAATTGGAAAAATGCCCTGAAACTGAAAGTTCGATGCCCCATCACATGGGTTTGATGCCACCTCGTGGTAGTTCCATGTCCTGATTTGCAAGGGAAAGGTTTCACTCTTGGGATGTTTCCCAAGCAGGTTCCTTCTGAGAGAGAAACAGTTTGGAGAAAGGATGGAGATAGACAGATGTCCAGCTCTTCACTGCTGATTTGCAGCTCCACAGCACTGTTAATAAATGTTAGTATGAGTGTAAAACAGAGGGATGTAAGGTAATGTGGAAATACCTACAGGATAGGGATGTGGCCATCACAGAATATGCTGAGATGTCCTGACATAAAACTTTCGCCATAGTTGCCTCATCATCCTGGGACCTCAGACAAACACTTCAACTGAATTCACAGTTAGATTTTCGAATTTGGAGGAGCTCTTTCCTCCCTTGGAGAGCAAATTCCCTCTCCAGCCCAGTTGTCATTATATTGTGCCAAGGGTGTAATAAAGGGATGAATTATCTCACCCTTTAAAAAGTGGAACAGAAATTACTAAGACTGGTACCAATATTTCAACTGAGAATTGGCTCTTTCAGAAGAAAATTGTTCCTCCTCCCCTCTCACCACTCTAGCAGAGAATGATTTGCCAGGTGCATTCATGGAGCTTTTGAGCCTTTCATGCAGCAAATGGCCCAGCTTGCCTTTGTTTGCCCTCAGAACTGCAGGAAAGACACCACAACTGCCAGAACGCATTCTTGGGCCGTTCTAATATAAAACTCTCATGTTCATTGATTGAATAATAACAGACTGTGTGTAAATTGTAGTGAAATGATTCCCTGTCCCTCGCTTTCTCCCCGAGCCGCAGGCACCCTCTTATCCACAGCAGCATCATGTCAGGCCCTGCAGAAGCTCTGGATCCTGAAGGCAGCATAGCTGGGATGTTGCTGCAGCTGAGCTAATTACTCTTAGGTTTCAGCTTGGCTGATTAACTTTTATGTAGCCCTGTAATATCACAGGCACTTTGTTTTCAATTCTGGAACCATCTTGGACAGTGTTAATCTGGGGGAAAAACCTCTGCAAGTCACACAGCTCCACTGTGCAATGAGACAGATGTCATTTCACTGTCTGTAGAAATAAAATTACTTTTGCAATGGTGTGTAATGCAATCTCCAGTGTTCAGGTGCTTGTCTGCAACTTTTTCACCAGACTGAACACTCCAAATGTCTAAATACAGCTGTTTGTTAAGCTGTTCACTATCTGAAGAGTTTAGAGGGGGTGTTACATTAATATTTGTTTATATCACTCTCTCAAAAACATATTTGACTGAAATTCTTCATCTTTGCTCTTTTTTTACAATCTGCACATTTGAATCAGATCGCAATATACAAACTGGAGTGGAAAAATAGGAGAGATTTTCACAGATGCCCATCTGAAGAGGCTTTAAAGGCTGAAGTAGTGGAGGCAGCAAGTGAGCAATGATCTGTGTAGCAATGAACCCTCTTTCTCTCACACATGGACTTGTGAAAGTGGGAGCTGATATTGCCTGGCTAAGAGGTATTTTCAGCGTTCAAACTTTCAGCATCAAAATTTTCAGTTTTTCTAGGGGAATGTTGCTGCTGGATGTCTTGCTTAGGTGCCATGGTCTCAGGCCCTTGGATCTCTTCAGAAGAGGGATCAACACCTTGAGTGGAACTGGAGCTGGTAACAATTCTTGCCCCCAGAGAATCCCAGGTTTGGCAGAATGGCGAGTAAGTGTTACACCTGTGTTGAGTTTTGTTTAAATCACAGCAATCAAGGCAAACAAAATGCCTTTGTTGTATTTACCCTCACTTCCAGAGCCAGCAGAAGAGAAGGAAGCGAGGAGGCATTTGGATTGAGGAGAAACACAACCCTCTGCGCGCTCTTCAGTGGAGAAAAAGGCATATGAAGGAAATCAGAGAATCACAGAGTGGTTTGCATTGAAGGGACCTTATAGCTCATCCCACCCCCTGCCATGGGCAGGGACACCTTCCACTAGCCCAGGTTGCTCCAAGCCCCATCCAACCTGGCATTGGACAATTCCAGGGATCCAGGGGCAGCCACAGCTTCTCTGAGCACCCTGTGCCAGGGCCTCCCCACCGTCACAGGGAACAATGTGATAGGACAAGGCTTAAGAATGGCTTAAGGCCATTCCCTGTTGTGAAAAGTCCCTCTCTAAACTGAGATGAAATTCAGCTCAAGACTTGGCAACAGAGATTAAAACATACACTAATCCACCTTCTCCTCTGTAGTGACTGACTCTTCACTGTGTAATGGCTTCCCAATTGGTGCAGGTGTTTTTAGGATGGCGTATCCCACCCAGCATCTGGCTGCCTGTTGGAGAAGGTGCAGGTCCCACTCCTGTCCCGCCTGCCACCTCTGGGCAGGGTTTGCAAACCAGAGGCTCAGGAAAGTCAGGTGGCCCTGTTTGGGTAACACAAGTCCCACTTCACAACAGTCAGCCTCTGCTCTGGTTTGTCTGTCAGTGATAAAACCGCCTGGATGTCCTGCCATCCTATTCTGGAGAGAACAAACCAGGCCAAGGTGTACTGCTGCTGAAAATCTCACCTCCCACCTCCCAGTGCCCACCCAGGTTCTGGTTATACCTGTCCCTCAAATATAACCCTCCCCATGCCCTGCTTTCCTCTGCTGCTACCATGCTTGGGAAGAATGGGACCTACCTGAGGGGACTCTGCACTGCAGATCACCCAAGGAGCATGTCTTGCTGGGATCTGAGCTCTCTGTAGGGAGCTGATTATTCACGTTTTGTTTGCTGGTTCAATTTAGTTTTAGTTGACAGAAACAGCTGTGAGGGGGAGAAGAAATGAGGAACAAAAGCTGACAGCATGATTAACTTTTTAACTAAAATTGCTTCTCAATTAAAAGAAGCTAAATATTCCCTGTGCTCCTGGTGCCACTTTTCCATGTTGGCAGCTGCTGTGCTCCCAGGAACATGACACAGTTTCACAGGTGGAGGTGGAGCTGCATGGGAGAAAGGCTGTCCACAGCTGCTCCTCCCTCTGGGGTCACCTCACAGGACTGGGGGACAACGCACGAGGTGCCAGGCTCAGCATGGCCAGCGCTGTGGGGTGGGCTCAGAGAAGCCATCAGACTACCCGAGCTCAGCCTCCCCAACCATAAAATGAGATTTTAGTGAGATTTCAAAGCTATTCCAACCCCTTGCAAGGGTGCAGGTGCAGAGAAGCATCCAGAAGTTCACGTTCTAACAATGAAAAGCGCTTGTAAAATCCTCAGACAAATCTCATACATGCCACCAGGAAGAAACCTCAGTTCTGCTGGGATTGATGACGTTTATTCAAGGTACAACGCTGGGAAAGTTTCCAGCCACCACTAATTGGGGTGCAGTCATTTCATGTCCCACAAAACAAGGGCTCCTGTTCTCACTGCTTTTAAGTCTTGTGAGTCTTAAGACTCACAAAAGTCTTCAGCCGACCAAACTCAGTATCTGATTTTCCCTACACTGATTGTTTGCCTGCCAGCCTTTTCAATACACCTCCTTATCCCACTCTGCCCTTTGCCTTGTGAGGATCAGGGCTTTCCTCTGAATCCTACACTCAGATTTGAACTTTGATTCCCAATTGTCTGCCTAATTCCCCCTCGCCCCACACAAGGCCAGGAAGGGGCAGGAACAGGGGTGTGCTGGGGAGGGATGGGACAAGGTTGCAGCTCAGAACATCAGAAGCAGACTCTGTCCAGGCAGCCCCTATCCTTCCCCCAGCAGGAATCACAGAATGGTTCAGGCTGGAAAAGACCACAGTGGATCAAATGGTCCCACCTCCCTGCTCAAGCAGGGTCATCCCAGAGCACATGACACAGGATTGTGTCCAGGTGGTTTCTGAGTATCTCCAGTGAGGGAGAGTCCACCCCCTCTCTGGGCAGCCTGTTCAGTGCTCAGTCACGTGCACAGGAAAGTTCTTCCTCATGTTCAGATGGAATATCCTGTGTTCCATTTTTTGCCCGTTGCCTCTTGTGCTGGGCCCCACGGAGCAGATCCTGGTCCATACTCTGACCTCTCCCTGCAGACACTGACAGATATGGATGAGGGCCACTCTCAGCTATGTGTCCTCTTGAGGCTGAACAGCCCCAGCTCCCTAAGCCTTTCCTCATCAGGGAGATGCTCCAGTCCCTTCATCACCTTCCCTCTGTGGACCTGCTGCAGCAGGTCCAGAGGAAGCAAGGAAGATGCTGCAGGAGCTGGAACTCTCCTGCTCTGGAGCCAGGCTGGGAGAGCTGGGGGTGTTCACCTGGACAAGAGAAGGCTCCAGGGAGAGCTCAGAGCCCCTTCCAGTGCTTAAAGGGCCTTCAAAAGAACTGGAGAGGGACTTGGGACAAGGGCCTGGAGGGACAGGACAAGAGAGAATGGCTTCCCACTGGCAGGGTTAGTTTATTAGGAAGAAATTCTTGGCTGTGAGATGAGCCCTGGCACAGGTTGCCTGGAGAATCTGTGGCCGCCCCATCTCTCTGGAAGTGTTCAAGGCCAGGATGGACAGGGGTTGGAGCAACCTGGGATAGTGGAAGATGTCCCTGCCCATCGCAGGGAGTGGAACTGGATGGTCCTTCAGGTCCCTTCCATTCTATGATTCTATACCTGCTCCAGGAGCTTCACGTCCCTCGTGTCCTGAGGAGCCCAGAACTGGTCACAGCATTCCAGATGTGCCACACCAGAGCTGAACAGATGGGCAGGATCCCCTCCCTGACCTGCTGGCAATGCCCTTCACACCCCAGGATCCCCCACCTTGGCCCCAGGACACATGGCTGGTCAAGGACAGTTGTGATCCCCAGAGTCCTTCTCTGCAGAGCTGCTGTCCAGCAGGTCACCCCCAGCCCGGGCTGGGACATGCAATGACTTCCCTGCTGCTTTAGCTCCAGCACAGACACCCTCAGGCACTGGATGTTCAACGCGGAAATCATCAGGCAGCAACAAGCCCCCAGTGCTCCCCTCAGCAGCTCCCTTGGACAGGTAGCCTTAGCCGAGCATAGGAGACTGTGAGCGACACCGCACCGGCAGGGACAGCTGCTGCCGGCTTGGGCCGAGAGAGGAGAAGGGAATGCTGACTCCCGGGGGAGCCAGGGCCGCCGCTGTGCCCCGAACCCGCCGCCGGCCCCGGGTAACGAGACCACAGGAACATGGCGACCGCGCTGTGAGGGGAAGCGCTGCGCCCCCACTTCCCCGCCCCGCCCCGCACGGCAGGGGGCGCCCTGCCGCCCGCGCATGCGCCGCTGCGCCAGAGGTTCGAACCGCCAACTGCCCCAATTCGAATTCGCATCCTCACGGACCAATCACAGCGCGCAGGGCGGGTCAGGCCCCGCCCCATCAGCCTCCCGGCCAATGACAGAGTCTGCTGTGTTTAAACCAAGTGCGCGCGGGCGGTGGGCGGGGCGGTGGCGCGGTGGGCGGGCCTGAG
>VZRS01011732.1:0-28391 GCA_013398055.1 Ifrita kowaldi | reverse complement strand
CTGCCCGCCGGGGCCGTACCTCAGCCCCTCTGTGACCTCGGGGTCCGTGGCTGCGGCTGGTGACTGTGCCTGAGCGCTCCTGGGCTCAAAGCCAAGGGGTCAAGATGTGTATTGCGCGTGGAATAACATCTCGGGCGTCTGTGAGTTTGCGGGGTGCACAGTAATGTGCAGGAAACCCCGTTCAAAAGTAAGAGAAAGTGGTTTTTACTGTAAGGGTGGCTGAACGATAGTACTTGATTGCCCAGAGCGATTGTAGCATCCACATCCTTGGAGTTGTTCAAACCCACCTGGATGTGGTCCTGCCGCACTTGGCGGGGCCGTTGGACTGGGTGACCCCCAGAGTTCTCTTCCAGCCTAAACCACTCTGGTTTCGTGAAGCAACACATTGGAAATGAACCTGTGCTACTTCCTTTCTGTAGAAATGGAGTTTTCTCTGCACTGAGTTGCTCATGTACCCCCTGCTCTCTATTTGGATGCTCATATAGGCTGAACTGGCATCCTAGTTTGGGTGTCCCTTTCATTTTCATGGCAATAATGTTGCTGAAGATAATACATTCTGTATATATATGTGGGGGGGGGTATATATTTATATAAATATATTATTGCATTGAAATAATACTCCAGAAGATGTAGGCAATGGATCTTCCATTGGCACCCCTGGCAGCAACTGCTTGGAAAGATAGGCTTGGGTAGGCTTAGGGGTCTTCCTAATATCTCTGGTTGCATTCCAAGGATTGCTGTCAGTTGAGAAGAAAAAGTTGGGGCATGGGGGAGGTAAATGGAATGATAGCAGTGACAGTTAAACCATTTGTTACTACTGAAGAGGGATAGCTGAGCTGTTTGTCACTACTAAACATGGTCACAGGAGTCAGGGCTCAGCGGGGCTCTTGGTGAAGAGCACTTGAGCATGAGCCACCCCTTCTGAGTCTCTTGGCTTCATTAACCAATTTGAACAAGCCCTTTCTGCTCTGTGGCTTAGTCTTGTGGCATTATGTGAGCTATATTTCCCTGGTTAATGTGTTTGCCGTGTCCTGTGCTGCAGTGAAGAGGTGCTCAAGTGAACACCTGTGTACGTGTGTAATACTCTGTAGTACCTTTTTTCCTTGTGCTGTTCCATCACTAACTGAGGTGTCCTGTGTTTTTCTTTTCCAGTGGTTCACTGTAGATGTTCCAGATGTTTTTCTTTCCCTTCAAAGCGAAGGATAATAAAACGGCCTCGAGTCCTGACGTTCTTGAACCTCCCCGAGGATGTTCTGTTTCACATCCTGAAGGGCCTCCCTGCTGCAGACGTCCTCTCAGTCAGAGCTGTAAGTGCTGCAGCTTCCCCTCTGCCAGGCACCACTGCTCAGCTCTGCCTTCAGGAGCCTGGACTGCACACGGAACGGGCTTCTCATGCCACAGTGAGCCTGAAGAAACCCAAAGAGTGCCTGCAGGGTTTAGATTTTTGCTATCCCAGGGACAGTTTCTTTTCTCACTGCTCGAGTTAAGAGTAGCAACAGTATTTGACTGCTTTTTGTACCTTTTCTGTGGCAATTGTCCTGCCAGATTACTGTGGCTGAACAAATTGGTTTGGTTTGGCATCTCTTGCCTTACTGCTTATCAGGCAGGCAACAAGTTAAACATAACTTGCAATTAATTAGTTACTTGTCTAAAATAAGATTGCAAAGACCTGTTCTTCTGTTGGTCCTTTTATTTTGGTAATCATTATTTTGTGTTCCCTCTGTGCAGGTGCACTCACATCTTAAATACCTTGTGGATAATCATTCCAGTGTTTGGGCACATGCAAGTTTCCAGGACTTGTGGCCATCTCCAAACAATCTGAGGATGTTTGAAAGGTAAGTTTTAAACATCAAATTTGTCTGGCCTTTTAGAAGAGGTTGTTTGAAGGAAGATTAACTGTTCTAATCAGTCCTCAGTGTAATTGGTGTATCTGACTTGTACAAAGAGGGGAAATATTTGCTTTAGGAATGAAAGAATGGCTAATTTCAGGTCTAAGCTGCAGCTGGTCACTGCTGTCTCTTTAACCAGAGCAGGGCCTATTGCATATACCAAAGTTATTTCTCTTCACAGGCATTAATATTCCAGACTGGAACATAGCACAATCCCTAAAACCTCTTTCTGGTGCTTCCATGGGAATGAACAAGTGAGGTCAGGGGCTCCAGAGAATAATGCTGTTTCTAAATCTGAGTTGGCTTGGTCACTTCTTGTGCAAACCAGTGTATTGAAAAACAGGTGAATTTCAGTAACAAAGTTTGAAAGGGTAATAATAAATCTGCTTTAAAAAGATGGGGAACATCTTTTTATCCATCTGATTTGAAGGGGGTCCACTGGTGTCAGAGATTTCTTTAACAGGTTTAAATGCCATGATAATGGTTTTGCTTCTGACTGTCACTTCTTTTCTTTCTGAGGCAGACCACTATGTGCACATCAGTGTGGGAGGGAGGAACATAAGGGCTTGATGTTTTGATGCATGTCCTTGAGGGCACAAGGACCAAACTATGGATTCTGGTGCTAGGAAGGATTTCAACCTCAAGTGCCTTCTCTGTTTGCCCTTCAGGGCTGCTGAAAGTGGTAACTTTGAAGCTGCTGTGAAGCTGAGCTTGGCGTACCTGTACAACGAAGGCCGTAAGTGTGGGAGCTTGTCCTGGGGCTTTGGGGAACATGACATAGCACAGGGAAGTTTTACATTGCCCTGCTTAGGCACTTGTCAGGAAGCTGCCAGGTGTTCAGTGATGGGACAGGATAGAGCCTGGGAATTCAGGGTTAGGAGTTATCCTCTGCAAACTTGTGATCAAACTACTTTGGTAGTGTGATAAATGTATCAAGAGGGCCTGACAAGTGACAGGAGCCTCCTGGCAAGGCAGTTGGTATTTGCAGAATGAACCCCCCAACTTAGGTTATGTGTTCCTACAGCCTCACTGTAGGAAATTTTTCTTCTTTAGCAATCTCCATGATTTTTAAGGCTCTAAAGGAAAGAGACAGTTCAGCCTTTTCCTGATTGTTTCCTCATCTGTCTTGGCCTGACTGAATGCCAAGCAGGCATTGTGAACAACCTCTACTTGATTCCTGGCTTTCTCTCTGGTTCAGTGTCCATCACGGGCCATGGGCGTGCAGAAGTGAACGGAATAAAGGCATCTCACTACTTCAGCTTGGCAGAGCACCTGAATGTGTGTGCAGTCCCCTTTATCTGGCTGTTCATCCGTCCTCCCTGGTCCTTCTCTGGAAGCTGCTGTAAAGCTGTGGTCTACGAGAGTCTCAAGGCAGAGTGTCAGCTCGACAAGGTCAGGTTTCTTTCTGCGCTTGGCTTTACCTTACGTCAGTAACTGCGTCTCATTATTTTGGAAAAAATACTTTTGTTTCCCCAAGGAGCCTCCTGTGCTCTTGTTGCTTCAATGACTGTGGCTCAGTCATTTTACTGAATTTATTGCCAAACTGCACATGATAGATCATGAGTGCTGGAGGCCTGTACCATCTCTTCTGAGAGGTTCAGTGCTATCTCAGGGATAACAAAACATGGAGAAAAGCAAGGGGGAGTAATGATTGAAAGATAAACCAAAACTGTATCTGAAATTACTAGCAAGAATTGCTGTGGTTTAACAATGCTTTATCTTGATGCTTTCTTCAGGCTCAGAAAGGATCTATTCTCCACAGCTTGGCTAAGGTCTTGAATTTCTTTGAGGTGAGCATTATTTCTGATGTGATGTATTTGGGTTTGGGTTTTTTGTGGTGATGCTAATGCTGTTTACCGTGATTAAAAAAAATCAATCACCCAGATGCTCTTTTACTCCTCAAGTGGCCCAGGAGTTTCTGTTCTTGTGAGTTTAATTTACTGGTTGTTTAAAGGAACATTATTAACTTACTTTATTGAATTGTACAAACAGTGAAATTAATTTTGGCTTAATTATGGGCTTGCAGTATGTTCAGGTCTCAAAGGAAGTCTTCCAGTTGTAATGCCTAGCAAAACAAAAACTAAAATAAAAAGCCTTCAGTGGCAAGCAAGCCAAAAAGCATTTGTCTGTCTGAGGAAAAGCACTGACTGCTCTCAGAGCCTGCATCTGCAAATGGCAGCACTGAGTGGATGTGGGAGCATTCCTGAGAGGCTGAAGGGCATTCCCAAGGGATGGATTCTGCTGTGTAGCTTTAGCACAGTGTTCTGTAGCTTCTGAAGTGTTGAGGCATCCACTTGTCTGGACAGAAAGAATACCAATATATGCCTTTTGTTTTTAGGATGAAGGAAAAAAAAAAGAATCCCTTGAAATGCTTGAAGAATCATCAAAACAGGGTTGTTTAATCAGCTCCTACCTCCTTTGGGAAAACAACAGAAAAGCTGCTGTAAGTCGTCATATTTTGTCTCTAAACAACTTTTACACTAACTTCTGGATGGATCTCTGTTATGTGCAAGAAATATCCTCAGAAAGCAATCGCTGTTCCTCAGAGCTTACCTGCTTCATAAACAAGGAGAGTGCTAAGAACTCTCTGAAATGAGCTTTAGTGTCTGCCTGGGTGTTTGAAGTGAGGCTATGAGCAGTTGTAGCCAAGGTGCCACAGAAGTTGCTTTAGTCCAGCTCTGCTGAAGGCCTGGGCACTGCTGGCCAGTGATCCCAGGGCTCTGGGGAACAGGACGGGGAGGCTCCTGCCTTGTCATTAATAAATCTGCCAAAGCTCTCACGTTGGAATCCTGAGTGACTGCTCTCATTTCCTGTGAGACCTTGGGCGAGAACTGAAAAAGGGTTCTTAAAAACAGCGATGTCATGATGAGAAACAGACTTGTTGCTGAAATAATGGATGTACCTCCAGGCAGTGTTTTTTCTCTGGATGTTGGTGCCACAATGCTTCTGTTTATTGTGTAAAGGCTGTGGGTTTTTACATCTGTTTGTGTTCCTTTCCGTAGATGTCGGATCCTGGCAGATACCTCCAAAGTCTCAGGAAGCTACGAGACTATGCAGCCAAGGGCTGCTGGGAAGCACAGGTAAGACTGAGTTTTCCCAGAAAAAGAGTCTTTATTTAGTCCTTTCTGTGCTGCCATTGTAAATTTAGATTTCTCTTTTTAGAAGCAGGACCAGCATTGCTGAGTAATGTCTTTATGTGTACGTCTGTATCTACTCTGCAGATTCTCTTCTTTGGGAAATTACTGCACACCTGTGGCAGATGGAGCAAAGATGCATCTTTTGATGACTGGCCCTAAATAATCTGTGTGCTCAACATTTAAACCAAACTAAGAACTACTGGTTCAAGTAGTTTGTCATGTTCACTGTTTTCAGTGGGAAGATTAGAGGACCATCCTCTGCTGCCTTAGTTTGCATTTGGTAAAATAAGCATACTTTCTTTTGTGTTCTCTCCCCTACAGATAGCTTTAGCCAAAGCTTGTGGGAATGGAAACCAACTAGGATTAGAAGCAAAATCTTCCAGGGAAATGGTTTCTCAGATCTTTCAAGCTTCCCTTCCTATCAGCAAGCAAAGCATCTTCACTGTGCAGAAAGGAATGAATGAAATAATGAGGTAGGAACTTGGATCCAGGAGTGAGGCCCCACAGCAGAAACCATTCCTTATTTCCCTCTACATCCCCTCTACAACTTTTCTGGGCAATCTGTGCCAGGGCCTCCCACGGAACAATTTCTTCCCAATATCCCATCTAGCCCTGCCATCTGTCAGTGTGAAGCCATTCTCCCTTGTCCAAAGTCCTTATTGGCTCCTTTCCTGAATAAACACCCAGAGCAGTGTCACCTGTGTTAGCCTGCCCCTTAATCCTTATCCATAAGTTCCTTATCTTTTTTTAGGTAGATTTTGATCCATTCCAGTTGCTCTCTCACATGTAGGGCAGCTCCACCACTTTCCCCTTGCTGGCATTCCTTTCCTCAAAAAAGTGCATTACCATCCGTGGCAGCATTCCAGCCACACGGGTGTCCCACCATGGCTCTGTAATGGCAGTGGGTTCATGGCCCTGTGACCACACACACATCTCCAGCTCCTCCTGTTTATTCCCCACACCGTGTGTGTGTGTGTGTGTTGGTGTGCAGGGAGGGGATGGAGCAGGCAGGTTTTCCAGGAGGGCTGCAAGAAGATCCACCACAGCCACAACCCCACTTGAGGGAGTTGGCTCTTCTCTCGGGAGGCATCTCAGGAACACTTGTCACTGCTCTGCTTGGCCTGGCTCATTCCCCAGTTGGATGTCATGGTGTGGGACACCACTTCCCAAGTCCTTCCTTAAGTCTTCTCTTCCTGTTCTAGGTATATCCTGGTGGATTGGCTGGTGGAAGTGGCTACCATGAAGGACTTTTCTAGCCTGTGCCTTCACATGACAGTGGGATGTGTGGATCGTTACTTGAAGCTGAGACCTGTACCTCGTGCTCGGCTCCAGCTTTTGGGAATAGCCTGCATGGTCATTTGCACACGGTGAGGGTTCTGGCTGGTGAGCAGAGGTGATCATTGTGATCATCCAAATTCCTTCCTGCAGCTCAAACTTCTCCCCTATCCCTTGCTTGTAATACTGGAAAGACTCTCTGACTTCCCTCTACTTTGACTGCTGCTTAACTGTTTACATACAAACACAGACTCTAAATGAGGCAAAAAAGGTAGTTCCTTGCAGATTTTTTTCTTATTTAAACACATGGTCATAGCTCTGGATTGCTCTAAATGCATTCCATCAGCAGTTGGAGTCTTTGACACCATATTGGCATGAGAAAGCTGGAAAGGAGTAACAGCAGCAGTGATCCATAGTTGCGCCTGTTATACTCAGATGCACTGCATGGGGTGGTGGAAGATTATCCTTCTGTGTTAATTTCCTTAATATCTTGCATCTTAACCTAGGAGAGGCTTCATAGATGAAGCATTAGGATCACAGAATCACAGACTGGTTTGGGTTAGAAAGGACCTTAAAGATTGTCTCATCCCACCCCTGCCATGGGCAGGGACACCTTCCACTCGCCCAGGGTGCTCCAAGCCCTGTCCAGCCTGGCCTTGGGCACTTCCAGGCTGTGGGGCAGCCACAGCTTCTCTGGGCACCCTGTGCCAGGGCCTCACCACCTACAGCCAAGAATTTCTTCTGTGTTAGGAAGAACATTCCAAATTAGGAATGTTCCAGCAGGTGGTTCCATCTTACAGAATGAAATAAAGAGCTGCAATTCTTTCTTTCCTGGCCTGCTTGGGAAAGTACCTTGTGAAGTTATTTAACTCTGGTCATTGGATGGAGTTATCTGCCATAAGGGCAAAAATCCCCTTTCTGCTGAGGCTAACTGATTATTTAACATTGCAGTTTCATCAGCAAAGAGATGCTGACGATACGGGAAGCTGTGTGGCTCACAGACAACTCCTACAAATATGAAGAGTTGGTCAGAATGATGGGCGAGATCATTTCTGCCTTAGAAGGAAAGATAAGGGTGAGTTTGGAAAGTGGATGAAGTATTTCCCCCCATTGGGCTGCTATTCAAGTCAGGCTGTAGCAGTTCTTACATAAGGAGTTGGGGGTTTCTGTCGGTGATCTCAATCAGCTGTGGAGCCTGTGCATGTCTCAGAGCACACAGATACAAAAGCCTCTGCCTTCTGTAGAGATTAAAACTTCACTTTTAAGAAGCCATTTATTCTCTCACTGGAGAATGTTTCAATGTCAATGTAGTAGTTAAACAAAAAAGCCCCAAACAAACAAAACCCAGCACCTGGAAGCAGCTGTTCTAAACACTTTGTGCTGGTCTTGTATTTCCAACCTCTGTTCTCCTTTCTGCACTAGATACCCACCATTTTGGACTACAAAGAAGTTCTGTCAAGCATCATCTCACTGGAGAGAAGAACTCTTCACCTTTACAGCTTCATCTGTGAGCTGTCCCTCCTGAACACGAGCCTCAGTGTGTATTCCCCAGCCCGGCTGGCTGCTGCTGCACTGCTGCTGGCCAAGATGCTGCATGGGCAAGGTAAGCAATCTTACCTCAAGTGGAGCTGCAGCATGGTGTGCCAGTCTGCCTTCTCTTTCTAGGGAGATTTTTTGGGGTGTTAGTTTGTCTTTAGGCAAGATGTCCCAATCACTTGGCTGAGGGAGGTGGAGAGAAGGGTGGAAAAGAGGAGGACAGGTATAAGAATTCAGAATGAAGAGCTGAGTTCAGCCTGTTTGGCTGTATTGGGCAACCAAGATGATTAGAGGTCTGGAACAGCTCTGCTATGAGGAAAGGCTGGGAGAATTGGGATTGTTCAGCCCAGAGAAGAAAAGCTTCAGGGTGACCTAATTGTGGCCTTCCAGTACCTGAAGGGAGCTGACAGGAGACATGGGCAGAGTCTACTTACAAGGGCCTAGAGAGACAGGACAAGGGGGAACGGCTTCCCACTGCCAGAGGCAGGGTTAGATGGGATATTGGGAAGGAATTGTTCCCTGGGAGGGTGGGGAGGCCCTGGCACAGGGGGCCCAGAGAAGCTGTGGCTGCCCCTGGATCCCTGGAAGTGTCCAAGGCCAGGTTGGACGGGGCTTGGAGCAACCTGGGCTAGTGGAAGGTGTCCCGGCCCATGGCAGGAGGTGGAATGGGATGGGCTTTGAAGTCCCTTCCAACTCAAACCATTCCATGTCTTTCTGATTCTATTTTACCTCTTAATAGCAGTGATGAACCAGAGCATTAGCATCAGACAATGCAAGCTTTGTGTTTAAATGACACTGAAGATTTCTGTCGTTAGGTATAACATCAGTTTGGCAATAAACCTATCCTTGAAGCCAGTTGTGAACATGAACAAACTATGGACAAGCATAAGCTTGCAAAGATCATGATCCTTATCCTGTTAAAAAAAAAAAAGCTGACTGCACTTCATGAATATATAATTCAATACACGAATGTGTACTCTCTTCTCCAGCACACTCCTGGACCAGCCAGCTGTCTGAGTGCACTGGTTTCTCTCAAGAAGACCTCTTGCCCTGTGTGCTGAGCCTCCACCAAAAGTGGTAATGGTTTTGGGACTCTTTGGGGGGGGGCACATGACTACTTGGATTGCAGCTCTTGCAGATGTGCTGCACCTGTACAGTCAGCCCTTCCCAGTGAAGGAGGGGCCTTTGGGGAACTGCCTTGCTCCCCTGCACAAGGCACTAAGGTCCAGTGCAGGGACAGCTGTTCTATTTCTGCCAGCTGGTCTGGCCCTGGGTCACAAAAATGGGGACAGAAAAGGAATTAGATGCTCACATGCTCAGAAGCCACCAGGTGTCCTGATGAAGCTGCTGAAACACCAACTCCCGTAGCACAGCACTGAGGGGCACAGAGGGAAAGTACCTAAGCTGGCAGGTTTTCTCAATATTGTTTCATAGAATTTGTTCTAAGATGGAGGTTTTAATCTTTCTTTCCAGCTTCCACGACGATGTCCCAAAGGACTACAGGCAGGTGTCCCTAATGGCAGTGAAGCAGCGATTTGAAGATGAGCGCTATGAAGAAATAGGCAAAGAACAGGTGGGTGAGCTGTGGCTGCATCTGCTGCTGGCTGAGCCCCAGAGCAGAGCTGCTGCCCCGTGGCAGGCTGTGTGAATGAAGTGGCAGTTAAAAACTTGAGTTGCAGGGACTCTTAACTGATGTTTGAGTGCTTGTGGGAAGAACTCGCTGGGACAGATTTCTCCTAGAAAATAAATAGCCTCCTTCTGGCTATTTAGTTCTTATGACAATCTCGTGTCTAATTCTTACAGGTGCTTTGATTTATTTTTTTTTAAATCTGTTTATTTATTTAATATTTTAGGTTATGAGTTACAGCCAGCTCTGTTCATTGTTGGGTGTGAAACAGGAGGACCCAGCACCCAGTCCCTTGCACAGGAACGTGGTGGAAATTCAGACTTTTCTCAGCTCTCCCTCTGGAAAGAGAGCTAAAAGGTGAGTATAACTCATGGCTGTTAGTGGCTCTGAAGATCAGCCTGAGCCTTTCTTCCTCTCTGGTACCCTGAGGTTTCATTCCTAAATACAGTAAATTTTCCTGTCACCATCTTGACATACCTATTAAAAGAGCTGGAAGAGACTTGGCTTTTAACACGTGATTTCTGGGTTTTTTTGCTACAGAAGGAGGGAAGACAGCATTCAGGATGACAGAGGCAGCTTTGTGACTACACCCACAGCAGAGCTGTCCTCCCAGGAAGAAAGTCTGCTGGACAACTTCCTCGACTGGAGTTTAGATTCCTGCTCTGGTTATGAAGGTGATCAGGAAAGCGAAGGCGAGCGAGAAGGAGATGGTGAGCAGTTTATTCTTATAAAAAGCAGCCAAGAAGATTAAACCTGTCTTTTCATTTTTGCTTAAAACTGTTTCTCAGGCACCAGATGCCTGAACTTTCAGCTGAAGACCAGTTGGAAAAACTCTTCCCCTTCCCCCGTGGTTATAATTGTTAAACTCTCTCAGAGGTATCTATCTGTTCTTTCTCTGCACTGCTTCAGAACATGATGAGGGGTTTTATATTTGCTCAGCATTTCAAAGTCAGGCTGTTTGCTGTGCACCAAATGTGATGAATGAGCCACTGTCTTAAAAACATTAATTAGCTGCTGGGTTTTGCTGACCCTGGGCCTGGCTGCTCATTTTCTAACAGCTTAGTACCTGTTCAAATAGTCTGAGGGAAGAAAAGATGCTGTGTGAAGAGAGGGTGAATTTAGTGCCCTGCCCTCCAGGTGTGAGCAGACAGAAAGTTGACTCTTGCTTGGCTTTTCTCTGCTTGACTCTGTGCTGAGTGCCTGCTTGGTGCTGAGCTGGGACAAACTAAGGTTTCTCTTTTCCCTTCCTGCAGTGACCAGCCCCAGTGGGATCCTGGATGTGACAGTGCTGTACCTGGACCCTGCAGAGCACTGTGCCCAGGACTCCAGTGATGATGAGGGCAGCCTGCCCGGGGAGTGGGATGGCTCCGGGGCACCCCACAGGGAGGGGGAGTTGCCAGGGGCATATCTCACCCCAAGGAATCCCAACCCAGAGGGGAGCTCGGGCTACTCTTCTGTCAACACTGCCAGTCCTACATCTTCTGTCGAAGGCAGCCCTGGAGCTCCTCCCAGACCTACCTCAGCACTGCCCCATGGCAATGCCATGAACAGGGAGCCGTGCCAGCCCCATTACCTGCACAGGAGGCAAGTCAAGAGAAAAAACATGGCAGAACACACTGAAGAAAGGCTGAACTTGGGCTTCTTAAGCCTCTGATTTCTTCACACTTTTAACTTTTCCAGGATTCCTGGAAACTGTATTTCTGTTGCAGTCATACAGGGATGATAGTGAGTAATTGTAAATACCTCCAAAAGAACAACCCCCTTCCCTTCAACCTTGTCTGTCTTGTACACCTGGGCTATTTCCTCCCTTCACAGCTGCCTTTTTACGTATCCCCTATTGTCTCATCCTCTGCTAACTAAGGTTCTGCTCTCTCTCTGAAACTTTATAGCCCAGCTGTCATCCCTCTTAGTGACGGAAAAGAACTGTCCTGTCCCTTGCTTCCTCTGAGGCCTGGCACTATGAATGAAATGAATTGACATTGGTTCTCAAGTTTCTGAATGTAACACTATGCTTGAATTCTTCCACTTGAAAGACCTATTTTGAGGTTGTGCTGCCTTTTTACTCTGTCCAGGTCTCTGTCAGCTCCCTTCTCTTCTTGTCTATGGCATTTGCTGCACTGACACAAGGTTTTTATTGAAAAACCCCAGAGGTAAATGAAGGCTCACTGCAGGTCTGAGCTGCTCTCTCACCTACCTCTCACATGGTTTAAACCCCATTTGCCTCTTCTCTTGTTGCCATGTTTTCCTCACTTGAAAAATCCTTCTGTGCCTTAACACATAGTGAACATTGGAATACCAAGGTACAAGACTTCAAAAAGATGTCACTGAAGTCAACACTGGAACTGGACTCCAGGACTGTTTAGAAGTTACTGTGGCATTGGCAACAGTTCAGATACACACAGTGTAGTGAGTGTTTATTGTCTGTTTTTTTATAAATCATTTTGTTATTAGAGATGTGTCACAGTTTTCCTTCCCCTCATTCCTGGGTCTGAGGCTTGGAGAACTGCTGGGATGAGGTCAGGGTTTAGCCCTGAGCTGAGTTCTGATGGTTAAATTGCAGTGGCACTGCCTGAAGGCTATTTAAACAAATCTCACAAGGAGCACAGGGCTCAAACCACCCTCACAACCCTACAGCAGCCCCAGAAAGGCCTTGAATGTGCCAAATAGCCAACAGCAGCCTTGAGTACTTGTCCACAAAGTTTATTACAAAACCATGTACTGCCACNAACTGTATTTCTGTTGCAGTCATACAGGGATGATAGTGAGTAATTGTAAATACCTCCAAAAGAACAACCCCCTTCCCTTCAACCTTGTCTGTCTTGTACACCTGGGCTATTTCCTCCCTTCACAGCTGCCTTTTTACGTATCCCCTATTGTCTCATCCTCTGCTAACTAAGGTTCTGCTCTCTCTCTGAAACTTTATAGCCCAGCTGTCATCCCTCTTAGTGACGGAAAAGAACTGTCCTGTCCCTTGCTTCCTCTGAGGCCTGGCACTATGAATGAAATGAATTGACATTGGTTCACAAGTTTCTGAATGTAACACTATGCTTGAATTCTTCCACTTGAAAGACCTATTTTGAGGTTGTGCTGCCTTTTTACTCTGTCCAGGTCTCTGTCAGCTCCCTTCTCTTCTTGTCTATGGCATTTGCTGCACTGACACAAGGTTTTTATTGAAAAACCCCAGAGGTAAATGAAGGCTCACTGCAGGTCTGAGCTGCTCTCTCACCTACCTCTCACATGGTTTAAACCCCATTTGCCTCTTCTCTTGTTGCCATGTTTTCCTCACTTGAAAAATCCTTCTGTGCCTTAACACATAGTGAACATTGGAATACCAAGGTACAAGACTTCAAAAAGATGTCACTGAAGTCAACACTGGAACTGGACTCCAGGACTGTTTAGAAGTTACTGTGGCATTGGCAACAGTTCAGATACACACAGTGTAGTGAGTGTTTATTGTCTGTTTTTTTATAAATCATTTTGTTATTAGAGATGTGTCACAGTTTTCCTTCCCCTCATTCCTGGGTCTGAGGCTTGGAGAACTGCTGGGATGAGGTCAGGGTTTAGCCCTGAGCTGAGTTCTGATGGTTAAATTGCAGTGGCACTGCCTGAAGGCTATTTAAACAAATCTCACAAGGAGCACAGGGCTCAAACCACCCTCACAACCCTACAGCAGCCCCAGAAAGGCCTTGAATGTGCCAAATAGCCAACAGCAGCCTTGAGTACTTGTCCACAAAGTTTATTACAAAACCATGTACTGCCACTCTCATTCGAAAAAGAAAATCCCTGATTCAGTTTCCTGGCTCACGGTGGCTCCACTGCAGTTCTCCAGCTACTGCTTCCCCTGAGCTGCCATGCAGGAGTGTCTTCACATTAACATGGGAAGAAAACGCTTATAAAAACCTCTCTCATTCTAAAACTGGTAAAAGTTAAAATATATCTGGGAAAGGCCTCACTGCAGAAAGCTCTGAACTCTTCCTGTGCAAGTTTTCTTGATCTGAAAAAATAAAAGCAGAGCAGGGGAAGATAAATCAGTTTAATTCCTTCCCACAAAGAGGAAATTAGGTGAAGAGTTGGCTCTGTGTTCCTGCTGCTGGATGCAGAGCCTTGGCTGATGCAGCCCTGCACTAAAACCAGATTTGGCTCTGTATCATGCCTCACTCTTGGAGGTGCCTCATGGCTAAAATAGCAGCTGGGCTTGAGAGCCACCACCTCAGGGCTGAGGCACTAAAACCAGAACTACAGGCTGCCTTCTCAGAGAGAAAAGCAAAAAGTACAGCCCAGAGCTTCAGATTTAAAAAAAGAAAAAATTACCAGATGGCATGAGTTTGCATTTTGTCATCACCTCCCTAGCCCTGCAGCCCCTTCAGCCTTTGCTTTATTAGCCCTTGTATTCCTTCATGAGCAAGTATTTCCAGAAAAACTTGAGCAAGCAGCCTGGCTTTGTGTAGCACTGGACTGGTTTCAATAGGGAATGACATGTCAGGAGGAGCAGGTTGGTCTCAGCTGGAGAGATGTCACAGCCCTGCCTGCTCTGCCCTCACCTGCCTGAGGCAGCACAGGGCACACACAGCAGGTCCCAGCACTCACCTAGGGCACCACTCGGACATCCACGGAGTCGTAAGCTGAAGCTTTCATCTTTTCCAGTGGCTTCCCAAAGAGCTGCCGCAGGGCTGCGTAGTCAGGCTTCTCCTCGTACTCCAGTGCCATCACCTGCTCCAGGTAGCTCTCCAGGGCATCTGCAAAGAAAGAGACTCACACTGGAGCAGCACAGAAACTCCAGCTGCCAAATGGCCATTTCGGGCTGCTTGTCCTACAGCCAGCTCACCCAGCCTCCCAGGCAGCTGCACAGAGAGGAAAACCAAACCAAGGCTAATACAGAGCTCAAAGACAGAATTACAGAATAAAATCGAATCACCAGCTGGCTTGGGTTGGAAGGGACCCTGAAGCCCATCTCCTTCCACCCCCTGGCATGGGCTGGGACACCTTCCACTATCCCAGGTTGCTCCAAACCTGTCCAACCTGGCCTTGAACACTTCAGGCGTGGGGCAGCCACAGCTTCTCTGCGCAACAAAATGGGATGGGGAAGTGACCTCTAGCCCCAGATGCTGCATTTCTAAACCCACCAGCACACCTGTCCCTTCGGCAAGGTTCAGGAAAGCCGATCATGGGACGCAGCCCTCGTTCTCCTGTACAGAAGAACAAGGGATTTGTTCCCAGCCTGCCAGATAGTTCATGCAATACTTGGTCACCATCACCATTGGAAGCCACTATGGACCAGCAGCCCAGCACAGAGAAAGTTCTGGCTTCAGGCACAGTCAGTCCTCCATCCCTGAGTCCTACTGCCACTGAGAGCAAGCCCATACCTGGAATGGATCTCTGCTGGAAGCACAGTCGGAGAAGGCATCTCACATCCTTTCTGTACCTGGAACAGTCAGCACAGAGTCCTGTCAGGTGAGAAGCAATGGAGCAGGCACCTGAGCACCTGGCTTTGACAACAGGGACAAAAAAAATCCCCAAAAGGCTGAATTCAGATGGCCGTGTTCTGGACGAAGGAGAACTTGGGGTTCACCAAACATTCTGGGGCCAGGTTCAGCCCAGTCCCAACAGTGTACCGTGACCAGGGGATTTCAGTCACAAACCCCCCTTGCTGCTTTCTGCTGAGCACTTCCCAAAAGAGTAGATGACTTCTCCTACCTTTCTTTCTGTTCCATCACAGTTCCTACTTTGTCCAGCTCATCAGACCAAGGCAAAATGCCACACAGCCATTTCAGAAGACAGTAGCCCAGAGATTCCAAGTCACTTCGTCGAGATGGTCCTGATGGGAAGCACGAGACATTCACATATCACTCATGAAGTAAAGAAATCCAAGAGCTCCATGAGGATGTGCTCTGGGATATGAATACTCCTGGGAGCCTACTAACTCAAATAGTTCAGGAATCACCTCCCAGCCTCTAAGGGAAGATTTCCTGAACACTGTGAAAGAGCAGTCACATCCCAATCAGGAGAAGGATGGAATTTGGCATAGGCTGCCCAGGGTAGTGTGGAGTCCCCATCCCTGGAGGGAATTAAAAGTCATGTAAATGTGGCACTGGGAAAGCTGGGTTAGCGGTGACCTTGGCAGTGCTGGGTTTACAGCTGGACTCAATGATCTTAAAAGGTCTTTTCCAACCAAAGTGATTCTATGATTTAAATGCCTTTCCAGCTCTCATTGCTTCAAGGTCAGAGCAGAGCCTGCTGCAAATCTGTTTTGGGCAGGGATCCAGTCTGGCTTGAAACAGATCCCTGCTAAGCCAGCACGAAGGGCCCCGTTTTCTATTCCCCACACGCCTGCAGCAGCCAAGGCTCCAGATGGAGCAGGAATATCCCTGCTGCAGTCACTGAGTGACCTGGCAAGTCCCAACACAGCAGCCATCAGGAGGCAGGAGTGAACAGCCCAAGTAGGAACCCAGTTCCTGGTGCATGTGAATGCCTGGAAAGCAGCAGTACCAGCAACACCAGCGAGGAGCCCCAGCTCAGGGAGCAGCACCACAGGAACAGCTCCAGCACGTGTCACAAACCCAGACCCACCTGCACCCTTGTGGCTGTCCAGGCTGATGAACTCCACCGTGCCCTCGTGAGGGGTCCTGCTGCCCTCGCGCCGAGCCACATGCTTCCCCCCGGGGCAGTAGCGGAAGGCGAAGCCATAGCCAGCGAGGGTCACCTGCAGGGCAGCACAGAGCACCCACCTGAGTGAGGTGCAGCCCCCAGTGCTGCCCCACAGCCCCTGCCTGAGCACTGCCCAGCCTGCTCTGCTGCCCAGCCCAAGGCAGGGACCTGGGGCTGCCTTATCCCATGTCACAATCCCACATCCAGTGCCCTTCCCTGGCAGCACTGCTCCTGCTCCCTACCTGTGTGAGGTCTGCTGGGTTCACATAGATGTTCTCAGCAGTGATGTCCCCATGCACATACTCATTCTCATGAATGTACTCCAGGCAGTCTAGCTGGGAATAAACAGGGGGAGCATATCAGATCCATGCAGGCTCCTGCAGCACCCTGGCTATCACTGAGCTGGACCTTCCCCAGCTCCCTGCAGCCATGTGGAGGAGCACTAAAAACACCACATCTCACAGCCTTCAAGTTCAAAGGTCAGGTTTTAGTCATTCTTCTTATCCCAAATTCCTTCAAGGTGACACAGTGCTCAAAAGATACTACTAAAGTTTACAGGAGGCTTGAAAGATGCTACTTAAGACACCCAACCCAAGCCCCTGGAGGAGCTTTAAAACACCTCTGGGAGATCCAGAAGGAAGTTAGAAGGATTTTCTGAAAAAGTCTCTTGGGAAGGGTTGGTTGTCCACATACCACACGAATTGCAATCTGAAAAGCTGCCTTCTCCCTCAGCAGGTGCAGGCCATCACTCAGGATCAACTGAAGAGATCGCCCCAAGTCAGAGAACACCAAAAACCTGCAGGAGAAAAGGGCTTTGCACATGGCAGTACCTACCTGGCTTGGAGACCCTGTAACACTTGTCAGGTGATCCACTGGACCCCACTTCAACTCCAAGTTGACCTGGGCAAACACTTCCTTGACTTTTGATAAGAGAAAACTTCTTACAAAGGAGATAGATGTGCTCGTCACGTGCTGCAGACACACAGCCTGAGTCTCTCCTTTGTGTTAAGTGTCAAGGACCAGAATAAGGTGTCCCCTGGCCTGAGCAGCAAAAGCAGTAACTTCACCAGCAACACAAGGACTGAAGGAAACAAAGTAATGAGAGGCAAAGCATTTAATAAATGATAGGAGCAGTGCCTATGGTCAGGAGCCCAGGGGACAATGACAAAAGGACTAGCAGACAGCAAGCAGAGGAGAGGGAAAGCCAGAGATGCTCAGGCAGCCCAAGAGCTCGGTCACCTCACCTGTAGCTGTCTGCATGCAGTCCAAAGCCAACGCAATTGGGGATGCCCAGCAGCGGCACGGAATGCCACTTCTTCCACTTCTCCACTACAAGGGGAGAGAAGAGGACAGTGCAGCAGATGCTGCTGAGGAGCTCCAGGAGGAAGGAGTTAGGGATGCTCCTCCTCTGAAGGTCTGCTCTGCCCTGGACAGCTGACAGTGGGAAAGCCTCTCATGCTGACTCCAGTCTGATGTGGGGGAGTACTGGCATGTCAATGCATATAGCACTGTAGAGCAAGTATGGAACAGGGAAGATTCTGGGAATACCAGAGCAGCCTAAGGCATGGGATTGCTACAGGGCTAGGGAAAACAAGGAGGGGGGGGAGAGAGAGAGGGAAGGACAAGCAGATTTTTACAGTTCTCCTAGAAGTGTAGATTTGACATAAATTCCTCCATCCACATTCTCTGGGCAGCTTTGTTCTTTCTCAAGTTTTGGGATCAATGGAGTTGATACCAGAGAGCACAGGAGAGTGAGCCAAGGTGAGTCAGGCTGCAGGGCTGGACAGCTCCCAGACACATCAAACAGGGTGAGGAGAGCAAGAAAGCTGTGCTCATACTGCACTGTCCTACAGCACACAGACTGCTGGGAGAACTGGCACTCACCGAACTCCTCAGCACTCTGGCACTAACCGAGCACGGATTAATTTATCCTAGCCTGGCCTTCCAAGAGATTCACATAACTGCTGAGAGAAGAATGCCAGTTATCCTTAGTCCTTGCCCTCCCAAGAAGCACCAACCTGTGCCTGCCTTGGCAGCTCGCTGGAAGAAATTCTGTTCATTGTAGATCCTCCCATCTTTGGCATCCTAAAGGGAACAGGAAGGAGGAGCGTTACTTCAGCCACACACATCCTGCTGGAAAGGGAAACTTGGGTAAGATTTCTATAAAACCTTCACTACTCATTTTAAAGAAAGCAAAGATCAACTAACAGAGCTGAGAACAGGGCTCAGGTGTCATGGTTCCCTATTTAATTCTGCCCCTAACAACCACATAAACTCTGAGCATCAGCACAGAGCAGGGGAGGGGCCATCTCAGGCTGGGCCTTTCCAGCAGCCCATTTACAGCTGTCTGAAGGTTAACAACAGCCAGGCAGTGCAGCCCAGGCGCAGCATGGACAGAGCTCTGGTCCCAGAACTGTTACGTTAAAGGGAGCCAGACGTGACCTTTGCAGCCACAGCAGGGATGAGGGTATTTCTACAAACAGGCAAGCCTCAACAGAGAGCTGTAACATCTATTCTAGCTGTCAGAAAGTGAGACAAAAAAGTCTTTGTAACATTTGAGATATTGCTGTCATCAAGTGACCTCAACTGCACATAGTTTACACTCAATATGCCTGTGTTTGCCTACACACACGTATCTATGCAACACTAACTCAGGACAGCAGCTACCATGCACGGGAGAAAGCAGCAGTGTTAAATTCTACCTGGTTTGATACAAAACTGGTATCAAAGGTAGCTGGAGGAGCAGCAGGCTCCCGACAACACAGACCACGTCCCAGAGGGTATTTCACTCTGCATCCTGCCTGTGCACCCATGTGAGCCAGAATGCCCTCATGTGCCATATCACACTCCAGAGTGCTCAGCAGACCACCGAGCAGCCAAAAGGTGCAAAACAGAGAAGCTGGGAGTATTGCCTACGGAAGTGATTACACTTTCCCACCTACTGGTTCTAGTTCTGTGGCACTTAGCAGATTTTTCTCATCAACACTGTATTCCTTCTCCATCCTCTTACATGTCTCCTCTGACAAAAGGCAGAGGGATTATCCGAGTGCCTGCAAGAGCCCCACAGAGCCATAAATCAGCACTGGCCCTCCTACAGACCAGCAACCCCAAGAGCCACAGCAGACAAGGAAACAGTCTTTCAGCTCTGGTTTGTGAGCTGCTGAAAATCAATCGACTGAATTCCCACCACAGAACAGCTGTTACTGGAAATAACACATTTCTGGAGAACCCAAGGTACTGACAAGTGCCTGGGAAGCTGGCTTGGAACTCCCAACTATAATTCCTATTTGATTTCAAAGTGTGCTCTGGCTTCACACAGTGTTTCCATGCTGGCTTTCACACAGCCTCAGCACAGCACCAAATTCCAACCTCTCCAGTTTCCCCAGACTTCAGTAGGGTGTGTGCACGCCTGCCAGAGAGGAGGAAAGTTGATCTGACATTCCTGAATCAAGGTCTCCACCTCACACCACCAAGTTCAGCTCTGCAGGTTCCTGAGCCTGGTCGTTTAAAGCAGCAACCTTCTGTGATTAAGGCTTCAGGGTTCTTTTAGTCCTTGTATCCATTTTCTTCACACCTTTAGCAGAAAAGCCAACTGGTACTGAAATCCCAGCACAACATCCTCAGGGGGTTGTATCCATCTCCCTAGCAGGGGCCTCTCTGACCACTCTCTCCAAATTCCTCAGATACTCTCAGCCAAACAGGTCAGCACACAGTACTCTATGCACTATTCCTTACCCAAACAGATCAAAACTCACAAGTTTGAGGGAGTAGCTTTGCTTTTGAGGACAGGTTCCAGATGCTGACTGCGCTGTGGAAGGATGGAACAGATGTGGTTACAGGAGCATCGAAAAGAGGTTTTGCATCACTGAATGCAGCCCGTGCAGCTGGATTTACTCATCCTCTGCTTCTTTCCTTTGAGCTTTGCAAAGCAACCTCTGTGACAGTGCCTTCCCAGATCACTACAAAATAGTTCTTACCTTGTTCCAGGAGCTCAGCACCCTGACATGCTGCGAGTGCAGTTCTGCTTAAGTCACAGAAGCATCTGGGCATGGCTACGGTATGGGGGGCTTTGAGGGGTATGTAAAGAATAGATCATTAGTAGTATCTCAAAGGCATCCCCAAATTTATTTGCTGAGCATTCCCTCCAGCTCATTCCACGGTTTTGAAATGTCTGTGAGGGATGCCAAGTCCCTCTGCTCTGTATGGATGTTAGAGTTGTATGTGGCCTCCCTTCTCCAAAAGGATTTGCACCCATGACTTGGCCTCAGGGCAGTTCCTCCTCTCCTGCTCTTAGGCAAGTGCTATCCACAGGTTACCTGCTGCTCATCACCTAAAACCTGCTTTTATAAAAGCACCCTCCACTATTGATTTACCTTTTTATCACATCTTTTAAAACACATAGGTGGATGCTCAGGCTTTGTTGTGCAACAGCTTGAATAATGAAAAAGAAAGTAAAGCCAAATAGCAGGCAAAATTTAGTAATGGAGAAAATTCCTCCTGGGCAGTTTCCAAATTAACAAGAGAGAAAAAGATCAAAAACTCCCCTTTGGAAGTTTACAAACAGACTGAAAAGATCAGCACTCACTAAATGGCTGAGAAGTAAAGTGGTGAACGGCTGAAAAGCATAGTGAACTACGATGTGGTGTAGTTGCTTTCTTTGGCCCCAAAACAGGCTGAGAATTGACATTTAGTGGGTATTGACACCACTACATGGTGCACAGGAACTCCTGTACAGTGCCAGCAAATAGTTTTTGGCCCTAGAAGAAGAGAAAGAGGAAGTGTGGCCCCAACGATGCACATTTCATCATAACAGAGCAGCCTGGCCTTGGCTTGATATTATGGTGGTGGCAGAGAGGCTGACAGGCAGATGCCCAGTGAGGAACGGCTGGAGCTGTGCCAGGGAAGGTTTAGGCTGGATATCAGGGAAAGGTTCTTCCCCCAGAGGGTGCTGGGCACTGCCCAGGCTCCCCAGGGAATGGTCACAACCCTAAGGCTGCCAGAGCTCCAGGAGCGTTTGGACAGCGCTGCCAGGGAGGCACAGGGTGGGACTGTTGGGGTGTCTGTGCAGGGCCAGGAGCTGGTCTCCAGGGTACTTGTGCGTCCCTTCCAGCTCAGGATATTGTATGAATGCCGGATCCTGCAAGCCTGTGGGTCACTGCCAGGCTGGCGGACACCCCAGTNNNNCGCACCCTCCTGCCCGACATGGCCCCGCCGGAGCACCCCGGCCCGCCCGCCGCCACCGCGCATGCGCCCGCCCGGGCCGCGCCTTGTCCTGGCGGGACGGCGGGGCTGCGGTGGAGGAGCGGGGGTCTGAGGGCGTAGGGGGTCTCTAAGGGGACACGGGGGCTGTGAGGGAACACCGGGGCTATGAGGGAGTACTGGGGATGTGAGGGGACATCGGCGCTCTGAAGGGACACCGGGGCTATGACCGCGCATGGGGCCTCCGAGGGCGCACCGGGGCTCACGACGGGCCCGCGGCCCGTGGGCTCTCCGTGGCCCGGCCGGGCAGGGTCTCAGGTGGTCAGGCTGCCCCGGGGGCCAGCGGAGCCTCGGGATCCCCTCAGACTGTGCCCCCAGCGCTGCCTTCTGGGGCCGAGTGTTTTCTCATAAAAGACACCAGAAAATTACTCAGAAAGGACCTTGGGAGTGCAGAACAAGTGCTCACAGGTCAATGAGTGCAGGAGTTAATTTGTGGCACAGGGATGTGTATTCAGCGTATGCACCTGTGTGTCCCATCCCTTGCGTACATTCTACACCTCAAGCAGGCACCATTTCCATAAAAGAGGTGTAGGTGGACTTAAGCCTTTCCCATGAGGTGGGCTGAAGCCAGGGTTTGCCTGGGGAAGGTGCCCAGCAAGGGCAGAGGCAGGCGAGGTGGGGGCAGTAGGGACCTGGTTCTTGTCCCACAGAACATGTCACATGTAAAGATGTTTTTTCAAAGCCCATCCCAGTGAGCCATGGAACACCAGCCACTGGGTGCGAGAAGGAGCGAGGCGGATCTGGAAGGCGACTGCTCATTGTGTGAAGAGCTGAGTGGAGCAGTTGCTCCCACCAAAGCTCAGCATGAAGCAGGAGTGAGCTTGGTGTGCCGATGGTGGAAGGCAGCATGAAATAATAACACCTGGGGTATGAACCCCCTGACTGAGCCCACCGTGGGGCTCCAGGGCTTGGAAGAAGCATCTCCAGACACGTGTCCTGCACAGACCTCATCTTGCCATGGGCTGGTCGCCCCTTCTCAATCACTGCGAATGCCAGGGCATGTTCCCAACATTCACTAAGCACACAAAAAGTCCCAGCAAAGCCAGAACTCTGCCAAATGACTCTGGGAAGCTTGGCATGTGTTCGAATCAGTGTCTGCAGCCTGTTGCTGGGATTTTTTTGATGCGCCTGGACACTGTCAGGAACGACAGGGCAGGCTGGAGGGATTCTTCCATTCCTGCCCACCATGGCCATCAGGACACTGCACTCCACAATCACTCTGTTATTTCCCCTGGCATTGCAGGCAGCAGCAGGACATTGCAGGCAGCAGCAGGACCTCCACTGCCACCCCCCTGCACAACCACTTAGGTTCCAGCTCTTCCCACATCCCGTGCAGGTACAGCCTCAATTCCTTTGTTAACCAGAGCATCCCCTCAGAATTCTGACAGAAAAGAAGTGGCCCTTTATCAGATTTGTTTGGATTTCCCTTAACAGGCTGGTGGGTGATGTTTTGTCTTCCCCTAATTCCTGAATCAAGACCATTGTCCCCAAGCCCTCCGTAGTGACCAGTGGCTCAGCTGGGAATGCCTTGGTTCAGCACATTTATAAAGTCTTCCAATTACCATTTTATTTTTTTTAACTTCCTTAAGATCTTAATTCTTGATCATAGCTCTATAATTTCGTTGGTGGTTGCCTAGGGAACAGTGATCACAACCTTATTACATCCAATTTGGAGAGAGAAGAATCCATTCAGTAAACAGAAATGCAGGGGGCTTTAAAAAGTCAGACCCCAAAAAGACAAGAAAAACTGAGAAAACACAGTGATAGGGAAAGGCAGACAGAAAATAGCGAGAAAAGGCAATTCTTTAAGATTTATTTCAAGAGTCACCAAGCCAGCATCAGAGAACAGAAACCTCCATCCTACTTCAGTGCTGTATTGAAAGTAACAATTAGCAATAAAAAAGAAACCCATAATAAATAGATGAAAAGGGAAATAATTAACAAACTTCTCCATTTTATAACTGGTAATTTGCATCAGCAGGGCAAGCTGGGTGCCTGCAGTAACTCCATAGGGGATTCTGTCTGCAGCATTGCACGTTTTGCCTGGTCTCAGCAGGAATTTGCTCCCTATTTCCTACCTCAGACATTGAAAACCAGTCTGGATTTTGGGCTGCAGAGGGCTCTGGCTCCTGGAGAGCCTCTGGAAAGCAGGATAGAGCTGATCTTGAGGTCAAGCTTTGGTTCTTTGAACCTTTCAGCTCTCATGTCCTCGGGTGAGGTGCCAGGGCCTCATCACCCTCACAGGGAAGGATTTATCTCTGGATGATTCCTTGCCCCATTGCCCACCCACCTCACCCATTATCCATCATTCAAAACCCCTCCCATGGTTTCATTTCAAGGGCTTGCACCCCAGTTTTGTTTTCCTTTAGCCAGAGCTCCTCTCTCCTGGAGATGCTCCCTCTATTCCCCAAGTTTCTCTGGTTTATCTGTAAGCTGAAATCCAACCCCCATAGGCAGCAACCTGCCTGCCCTTGCTGAGGAGCAGCAGTGCCTGCCCTGCTCCAGCTTCCTCTAAAGCAGTGGGTTAGGTGAATTTTTAACTCTCCCTTGCTCTCAGAAGAGGGAAAAGTATGAATTTTTAGGAGAAGACGTGTCTTCCTGTGGCCTTTGTGGGTTGAGGATGGTCTGACAGAGTCATAGAATATCCTGAGTTGGAAGGGACCCACAAGGGTCATTGAGTCCCACTCCAAGTCTGTGCTGCTGTGCCCTCTGGGAAAATGCAGACAGCTGGGACAGCAACAGAAGGATCCCTATCTCCCCCCTGCAGGAGTTTTCTAGGTGCCAGCTCAGTTATGTCTCCCTTATCTCACCCTTGGCTTCCCAGCACACTGCCAGCAGCCCAAACACGTGACTTATCAGATTTAGGTGCTGGCAGAGATCTTTGAGCTTGACAGAATGCCCAAAGCTGCCGGTTCTTCAACCTCTTAATGAAATGAGGCTGTTCCTTTTCATTTACACACCGCTTGGATCCTGAAGTGATGGCTCTTGAGAAGCCACGCTAGAGTCCTGGGAGAGGCCTTGGAACCCTTTCAGCTGCGAATTGCCAGGTCCAATCCAGCAGCTTTAAGAGGTCCTGGCTGTTGGCACACCCGTGGGAAGTGGCCCTGGGGACACCAGCTGCCTCTCTGGGCTGAGGGGACAACCAGGCTGCCTTTGGGCAGTGCAGGCAGAGCCTGCCCATGTGTCCCAGGCCGTGCTGCCTCCCCAGCTCCCACCACAGCGGGAGGCTCACCCGGGCACAGAGGAGCAATGGCAGCTGAAGTTCCCAGCCACATCTCCTCCAGGGTCTGTCAAGGGCATGGAGCTCTGTAACCCCCAGCAGGGACATAGGGACAGAGCAGGGACACCCTGGGGACACTGCTGGATGGTGGTGGGGGCAGAGACTGTGCCAGCTCCCTGCAGAGCACTGCCAGGGAAATCACACTTGAGGAGAGCAGGGATTGGGAAGAGCAGCAGGTATTCTGGAAAGCTTCCTCACGTGTCATCCTTCCCAGCTCATGGAGATTTTCCTGTGTCTGAGCACTGCAAGGAGAGTCTGTTTCACTGTGCATCTCCCCAGCACGTAAAGGGCAAAGTCATACACCAGGAGACTCCAACCTGGCAGCCAAGACTGGGGGCCTGCAGGCTGGCATGCCTTGGGGTGAAAGGGAAGAGGGAATCCACCCTGGGGAAAAGAAGCCCAAGAGATCTGGTCCTTGGCAAGTCTGGGGGGAGCAAGAGAAGGTGCTGCATCCATTCACCCACTTTCATCGGAACCACCATCCTGGCATTTTACTCCTGGGCAATGGCACTCCAGGGTAAAAAATGCCAGTCCCAGGGCTGCACCATGCAGCACTGCAGCAAGTTAAGGATGGGAAGAAATGAGGACAAGATGGAAAATGCTCTCAGCAGAAGTCAGTGTGTCTGTCCCTGCACCGCTGCTCACGGGATGTGATGTCCAGGGAAGCCCTCTCTGCATGTCCCTGAGTCACTGGCTGCTCTGGAGGACGGTGCCACTGGGCATCATGGGGTGTGTGCCCTGCTAATGCTCCTTCCTCCCTTGCAGGGAGCGGCAAGAGGCTGGGATGGAGGGCAAGGAGCAATGCAGATGTGGTTGCACAAGGACAGTGGCAGTGAATCCCAGACAAAATCCTTCCCTGGATAGTGCCCAGGGTGGCAGGGCCATGGGGAGAGCAGAGGAGCTGAAGGAGGAATTACTTAGCCAAGTTACTCTTCCCAATGTCTGCGTTTGGCTGCCGGCTGAGAGATGAGGAGCCAGAGCACCCTGTGCCAGGCCCCCGCTGGCATGGCTGCCCTGGGGACTCACCGGCACAGTTCCCCCACAGTGCCCCTGCCAGCCTGTCCTGCATTCTGGGTGCTGTTTGGATGGGCAAGGAGAGGTCCTCCATGTCCTCAATGGACAGAGATATGATGGTTTCCTGAGCCAGCCAGCACCTTTAAAACAGGTTAAACCCTGAAACCATGTATAGGGTGAGCAGAGCTGGGGTTTCTGAACCCAGATGATCTGAAGCAGCAGGATGGCCCCTGTGGCTGCCCCGTGGGAATAACCCCATGGGAGATGGGAGTGACAACAGCCAACAAGGAACGGTGGTGGAGAACAGCTTGAGCCATGATCTCAGGGACACAGATGCCAACAGCAGGCAGCAGGAGCAGGGTTGGCAAGTTTGGCACAGGGGCTGGTTTTTCCTTCCAGGGGCTGATGTGAGAGCTCAGAGAGGGACATGCCCCAGGCAAGTGCTTCCCCACTGCTTGATTCCTCACTGCCTGATCCTGCCTTTTTCTGGGTTTCTCCCATGTTCCTGCTGAGGCTCCTGCACACTCCCAACCTTGGGTGTGAGCTGAGTCACTGCGATGCCACTGCAACTCATTGCAACATCTCCTGTCTTCTGTTCTAGGAGCCATGAGGAGCCTGCAAATACTTTCTTTGGCAAGATTTTTGTTTTGATCTAATGGCTCAGCTTCCTTCAAAGGCAGGCACGGAGAGGCACTGTGTGAGGCAACAGGGAAGGTCATGGGGAGAACTGAGGCAGCTGTAATTGGGGAGGATCAAACCCAGGCTTGAGCAGGGGTGTGGACAGGTGGCTCAGCCCAGGCTGGCATGAGGCTCCAGCGTGTCACCGCAGGCAATGACTGTCCCAGATCTTCCCCAGGCCCATAGTTACCTGTGACTACTCAGCTGGCTGCTGTCATCACCTGAGACAGGGCCAGGAGCCCCTGTGATGACGCAGATGCTGGGCAAGACCACGCCATTCCCGAGGCAGCCATAGCAGGATGCCCTGCAGAAGGGTGACACACGATGGGGGAAAGCAAACAAGGAGAGGACGAGTCCTCAGCCAAGCCATGCTTGGAGGGAAGGCACGTGCCACACCTGGCCAACCTGCATTATCCACATCTCAAAACATTCGTGTGGCTCTGCCGAGGGACAACAGCTCTGAGCCAGGCAGCTCCTTCCTGCCTCCGAGCACTGTAATGAGCTTTGCTGCGTGCCACTAAGGACATGAGCGTGAGCAGGGAAGCTTTGCTGTGGTCTGGTGGCTGCTCAGTCACCCATGGCAGACAGCTTCAGTTCCTCTGGTGTCTGTGGAACCAGCTGGGGGAGGGCAGGAACACAGCTCCCAGCTGCAGCTCTGAATATGGGCACTGGATCTGGGCCTCTCCCAGTGCAGCCCAGTGGGAGATGGGGTCTGGGCACAGGCCAGACAGTCAGAACTTCGACTGCAAGCACCCCATCCGGGGCCAGCTGTGACTCACCCCAGGTGCCCTGGGGAGCCAGAGTTCAGCTTTGGCCATTGCCAGGATCAAAGGCACCAACGTGGAGAGCGGGGTCTCCCAGCTCAGGGGGTCCCAGCAGTGCAGTCACGAGTGCCACTCTCTGTTTGTACAGGCCTCATTTTAACACCAATGCTGCTGATTCCTGCTCCCATACTCAGATACCTTCACCCTTGCCCTGGTTCTCAGTTCATTTCCTCCTCTCCCAGGGCCAGCCAGGGTCCAGCAAGCGGCTACAAACCCCCAAGATCAGAGAGGTACATTTCCAAAGCAGTCATACTGAAAGCCATCAGTGTGGCATTCAGCTACACAGAGACCCCTGGGAATTATAGAATCATAGAATTATAGAATCTTTTAGGTTGAAAAAGCTCTTTAAGGTCAAATCCAGCTGTTTCTCCAGCACTGCCAAGCACTCCAGCACTCCACCACTAAACCATGTCCCCAAGTGCCACATCTACATGATTTTTGAACACTCCCAGGAACACCACACTTCTCTCAGCATCCTGTTCTGGGGCCTGAATTCCTTCTCTTTATCATATGGAAAAAAGTGGTGGCTGGGGGCTAGCCTATGCTCCTGTCTTTCATGGCCTGGGGCAGGCTGGGTTCACTGGGGTACCCCAAATCCCCCCCAGCACTCACAGCACCAGACAGCTGCCCGAGGGGTACCCCATGCCCCTTGCTCAGTAGAGCTGCCTCAAGCCATGGCTGTCCTTGTCCCCACTGCAGTCCCATCTCCCCACCCTTCTCCTCCTCCTCCCTCTCCCACACTGTGCAAACTTTCCCCACTTTGGTGTTCCCAGCACTAGCAGCACCTTCTCCTGCCAACTCGGCAGCCAGTGGGCAGGGCAGGCAGGGCAGCCAGCCAGCAGCAACTCCATCACCGGCACTTTCATCCTTATCTGGAATGTTCCACCTGACCCCTGGAGTGGCCCGGGAGTGCTGCATTCCCACGCACGGGAGCTGGCACCGGCTTCCAAAAACCAGGGCACCAGGGCAGGGCCCGGTGTGGAGTGCTGCTGTCCGGGAGCGGGGTGGACAGACAGACGGACATGGCAGCACTGACCCTGCACCCGGAACCATCACTGCCACTCACAGCCACAGCCCAGCACAGTGCGTGTGAGCTCCTGTCACGTACACACAGGGTCCCCTGCACACGCACAGCCCCTGCACACACACAGACCCCTACACACGCACAGCCCCTGCACACGCACGGCCCCTGCACACACACAGACCCTGCACACACACAGACCCCTA
>VZRS01011731.1:324480-394840 GCA_013398055.1 Ifrita kowaldi | reverse complement strand
ATCTGTGAGGAGTGAGTCTTTATGGCACAAGTTCTATTTATGGCTATATAGCTGTGAAGTTAATTCCCATGCTAGTACCTGAGTAGCTGTACACACTGACATCGTAATCTTGTGCTGGTGGGAAGAATCTCACGTTGTTCACTAGAGTAATGAAAACGCAGCCCCACAAAACACACTGTGAGATGATGTGTCTCTTATCAGTTTTTACAAAATACAAGTGCACAGTTCTCTCCATTAAACCCACAATGACTTCTTTCCTGCTGATTCAAAGTACCTGAAAGACATGGTCCAGGAAACCTTTCCTAGGAATTCCTACAGTGATGCCTGTATCAGAATTGCTTTAAATAAAGTAAAATACCTTTGGTTTATCATTTTTCCTTTAAGCTTCAACTGTGGATCTCGTATCTTCCAAGAGCTGTGGTTTCTCTCAGTAACTTTAATGTTTGTATATAAATTTTTAGCCAGGTTTCCTAAGGAACTGAGTTTTCTGTGATAACACGGTCAGTCTCTCTAGTTGTGTAGCAGTTCCCTCTGCCCTGGTAACTCTGCAACCTGCTAGCCAATTTGAACTAAGTTTGATGGAGATGATAGAAATCTTAACATGAAATATGTCCCAATGGGGGTTTTTTTTTTGAGATATCAAAAAAAACCCAAAAAACCAACCAACCAACCAACCAACCAAACAACAACAACAAAAAAAAAACGGAGGGAAGAAAGAGATCTGAGTTAGTACCCCAGAGAAAAAGGTAGGCGTAAGTCAGTTGGATGACAATCTGTTTGGTAGCAGTCAGCCAGTCTTCATGCATGAAGATAACAATGACATGAAGGAATAGAGTAACTGAGGTTAGTGCACTGGGAAGGCAGAAGAGGGTATAAATCTGTAGGAAACCCAAACCGTTTTTCTGTTCACTAAAGAACGTGCTAGTTTTAGTTGCTGTTGTGCACTTCTACCTGCCATACTGTGAGTGCCTGTGGAACTGAACTTCCCCTCACACAGGAGACTTTTGTGATTTTCAGTTGAGAACTAATTCATAATAGTTATCAGCACTAGATTTCACAGTCGAAAACTTTTCTCCTTTTGTCATCCTAAGACCTGCTTTTCTTGAAAAAAAAGTCAACAAAGAAAAAAGTAAAAGGACTTATTGTGGTGGTTCATTAATGGATAGGGGAGTTCTTAGTCACTTCATGTCTTGGACTGGAGATTTAAGTGACTTTTTAAAGGATATAGACTTGGAGTTTCTGACTTGAAATCTGTTTTTGGTCTGCAAATCCCTGAATTTTTGATAGATGTAGTGAGGAATGTGTGCTTACAGATGATCGGTTTGTTTTTATCACTTGACTTAAAGGCCTCTTAGAACCAGCCCATGGATCTCCAGAAGTCTGTGCACAAAATTCTGCAAATCTGTGCTTACGTCAGCAGCTGGTGTTAGGGCACCACAGACCCTTACTGGACAAGGTGGCATGGGCAGTGTTATCTGGGAGCTATGAGCAGGACTGCCGTAGTCCTTCACATCCTTTGCATTTCTTTTTGTTTATGTCCAAATCCCTAGCTGCTGTATTCCTTGAACAGCTCATCCCTTCTTGTTTATGTGTTGATATCCAAAAAGCATTTGAAGAAATGTCAGAAATTTCACCAACAGACAAGGCTCTGGTGTAGGAGAAAGTACTGGAGCAAGACAGCAAGAGGAACTGGGTCTCAAGGAAAAGTGAAGTAACACAGTCAGGCTCCTTGTTGGAGTTAATTGGCTGATAAGGCATTTGCTCCTCACTGAAGGCAGAGTGTTTGGAAGAGGTTTGTTCCAGTGGTGCTCTGGCAGCTGCAGCTAGCAGAACTGCATGAGAGTATGTGGCAGGGCAGCAGAGCCCATGGTGGACGGAACACTGGGCAGTGTGGCTGCAGGGCAGTACAGGCAGGGGAGGCTCTGTCATGGGGCAGTCAGCAGCTGAAAGTGTCTCCACAAAATCACTCCACTGCCAGCAGCAGTGCTGTTTTGGGCCACTGTCAGTTGGCAGCCGGTTGTGTCCTCTCTGGCTGTCAGGTGTTGGGAAGGCCGAGGGCTGGTGCTGTGGTTGGCAGGTGAGCATACCTGGAGAGAAAGTGCAAAGGACACAAATATTCCTCATGCATGTCCTCGGGGAAACTGGAAGACAACATGTAAGCCAACGTACTCCAGTTTGGCCCTGAATAGAGTGCACAAGTTTGAATAAATAAATCCTGTTCCCTGAGGAAATGCTCAAGTCTTTGTGTGGAGCTTTGTGACAGCAGAGAAAGCTATTGGAAGGAAAAGTAATGCTGCATAATTTGCTTGTTCATTGAAGTTCAATAAACTCCTTTGTGTACAGTTATTGCCTTTATGCAAAATAAACATCTCTGACAATGAAACAGGTTACTGGAGACTAATCTACTTTCTTTGGTGGTTCCTTAGCAACCACAGTTGTGAATTAGTTGCTAAGCAGCCTGGTTCAATGCTTTGCAATGAAGAAAGCAGAGAAAAAAAATAAAATAAAAAGGTGCAAGACTGAATTGTGAAGTTAAGTGAAGAATAATAAGCAAATATTTGTGCTTCATTTTTAAGGTCATCAGCCATTAGTTTTTCTCTGCTCTTCAAAAAATACACATATTTTTGATTGAAAGCTTCGCTGTGATCTCCTGGCAGTGAGGTGCAGGGTTGGGCCGGCTAGCACAGTGGTGGTGGTGCCATTGGGCTGTGAACTTTCCCTGCACGGGCAGGGTTGGCAACCTGAACAGAAAGCTGGGATACAGAGGACCCTCTGAGACGCTCACTGAGGCAGCACATGCTGGAGGTGCCACAAGAGGTTATCAATGGTGTCTCTATACTGGTGAAGGGCAGAATCTGTATGATGGCCAATGACAAATACAGGTTGGAAACAGAAGTCCTGCCTTTATCTTCAGTGAAAAGGTTTCACCTACATCCATACTCTCCTCCTGACTGGAACAGAGGTTGTTTTCCAGGCAGGTAAAAGAAAGAGGTCCCTGGAGGCAGATGGAGTTCAAAATCTGGAGAGGGGTAGGCAGAAGAACAACCAGGGCTGAGAAACTATGGGGTTAACCTGGGGGAGTTCACAAAAAGAAAGAACGTGTAAAAGGGTTGCTGGCCACTGATCTGATTCTGATACCTGCACTGAGACCACTCTTGCTGAGCTGAGGCAGTGCCATGAGAATACACTGTGTGTCTTCAGCACGGGTGATCAGGGCTTTTCCTGCCAGTGAGGGGCCTTGGCAGGAGCCTGCTGGCAGGGTGGGCAGTGTCTCTAACCACACTGGGTCCCAGGGGATCACACAGACATGCCTGGCACAGCCAAGAACCAGGACCACCAAAGGAGGGAGGAACTGGGAAAGCTGTTGGAGAGCTGTCAATCCATCCCCATCTGTGGGGGCCAGCCGTATGGCCACACTAATATCGGATGTCTGGGGTCTGGGTCTTAACATAAATTGGTTTATGTCAATGTCTTCCTCAGGGCATTAGGCTCCACAGTCCAGATGGCACAGTGCCCTTGGTACAGAAACCATATGGTAGGATATAGGAGAGGTTCAGGAGGAGAGAAGAAATACATTGTGCTGTACATTTCTCATAACAATAGGGCCAATGACATTTATGTCATCATTAGTTGATGGCACAAATGACACTAAAGTCATGTGTAGGCATAACTAATGATGACAAAACATAGGTACAGCACACAGAGACTGCAAAAATTGGGCTGCATCACAAGATTTAAATTGGATCTGAATTTTAATAGTTTCAAATCCTAAGGCTTTAACAAGTCAAAGATTTCTAAAGCTTTTGTGGCAGGGCACAGTACCCAGAAACTGTGGAGTGAGCAGTATTATTGCAATGTAGAGCACTTTGAGAATTGTCAAGTCTTGGAGACCTGAAGTATTAGACCCGAGCAGCGTTGGGAACAGCAAAGTCTCTGTGGTTGCACAAAGAGAGATGGAGGGAGTGTGGGCCTGTCTGCTGGGAATGAGGGGCCACAGGAAGCCGGGTAGGAATGGCCTCAGAAACTGTCAGATCAGTACTGTACTTTTCTTTTCCTGTCCTAAAGTCCCAGACATTGAATACAGTGTTTAAAACTCAGTCTGCAAAANAATCTTCAGTTCTATCTTCTTTTAAAAAAAAAAAGCAAAGCGATGGGAAAATCTTCTTTAGAATCAGGCAGGATTACTGGAAGATTTCGTGCAGGGAGAAGCATGACAAAAGTTCACTCACACTGTGGGGAAGTGGAGACTTTGTAGGGTTTAGTTTCTGAAACGATGTCCTCAGTATATGGTTATCTACTGTCTCAAAAACAAAAACTCCAGCATTTACTCTCTGGTTCTACAAGTAGAGACCCAGTTTCGACTGATTGCAGGACTCCTTCATTGTCTGAATCCCTTGTGGTCCCTGGTCATGTCAGGGTTTCTTAAAGCTTATTTCAAGGTCTGTGTTAAGGTTTGGTCATTAGGCTTGTTTCTAAATGAATTTACTCATCTTGAAAATGAATTTTATTTTGGATGAAAAAATATTCATATATATAGATGGGAAGGAGGAGAAAATGCAATTGCTACACATTTTTGAACACTTTTAGCTCTCCTCCCTAGCTGACATTTCCTTTCCTCTCCTAGGGTACTAGATAATGGAGAACTGAATACTCACCTGCCTGTAGGAACACACGTGCAATTGTATCAGGCACTATCTATTGGGTGTACCAGGACAATACAGGAAGTTATTTCTGAACAGCAAAGTCACTTCTATAAAATCCTATTTTTATTTTTTCTGGATGGCAGAGCAGATGGAAGGAAGAAGACCTCCCCTCTTGGTTCTGAGGAAACAAGATCGTGAAAACAGCTCATATCCAACAGCAGAAGTGGTACTGCCGTGCTGGGGTTCAGTCATCCACATGTTATGTGTCCGGAGCCTCTGGAGACACAAGAGGAGTATCACATCTGGCTAGCTTGTACCGCTCGATAAGTCCATGGGTGCCCTTTGAGTTTCTCGTTCATCTCCATCAAGATCATAGAATCAGAATCATTTAGAAAAGACCCATCGAATACAACCATAAATCTAACACTGCCAAGTTTACCACTAAATCATGTATCTATGTGCTCTGTCCACAGATCTTTTAAATTCCTTCAGGCATTTAATCACAGATTCACAGAATCTTAGAGTGGTTAGGGTTGGAAGGGATCACTAGATGTGTTATCGCTGGAGGTGATCTAGTCCAACCTCCCTGTTCAAGCAGGATCCCCTGGTACTCAGGATTGTTTCCAAATGGTTCTTGAGTATCTTGAGGGAAGGAGACTCCACACCCTCTCTGGGCAACCGGTTCCAGTGCTTGGTGACCCACACAGTAAAGAAATTCTTCCTCATATTCAGGGGGAACTTGTGCATCAGTTCCTGCTCGCTGCCTCTTGTCCTATTCCTTGGTACCACTGAGAAGACCCTGGATACCTCCTCTTGATACCCTACCTTGAGGTTCTTATATAGATAGATACAAGCCCCTCTCAGTCACCTCTTCTTGAGGCTAAACAGGTCCTGCTCTCTCAGCTTTCCCTAATAAGAGTGATGCTCCAGTCCCTTAATCCTTTTGGTTGCCCTCTGCTGAACTCCCTCCAGGAGCCCCATGTCTCCCTTGTCCTGAGGAGCCCAGAACTGTACACAGCACTCCAGGTGAGGCCTCACCAGGACTGAGCAGAAGGGCAGGATCACCTCTCTCAAACCACTTCCCGGGGCAGTGTGGTGGTTTGACTCTGGCTGGATGCCAGGTGCCCACAAAAACCACTCTGTCACTCTTCTCCTCAGTGGGACAGGGGAGAGAGATTTTAGTGAAAGACTCATGAACTGAGATAAGGACAGGTAGAGGTCACCCGCTGATTATTGTCATGGGCAAAACTTGGGAAAATTAATAGAATTTATTACTGGTCACAATCGGAGTAGGATAATGAGAAATAAAACAAACCTAAAAAACACCTTCCCCCCTCCTCTCCCTCCTTTCCAGGCTTAGCTTTATTCACTATTCTCTATGTCCTCCCACAAAGTGGTGCAGAGAGATGGGACCCTTTTTTTCCATGGCTTGCTATCCTTCAGGAATAGGCTCCTCCAGCTTGAGTCACCCAGAGGGCCACAGGTCCTGCCAGGACCCTTCTCCAGTGTGGGCTTCCCACAGGGTCACAGCGTCCTTTGAGCATTCACCTGCTCTGGTGTGGGGTACTGCATGGGCTGCAGGTGGATCTCTGCTCCCCCATGGAGCTCAGTGGGCTGCAGGGGCACAGCTGTCTCACCATGGTTTGCACCACGGGCTGCAGGGGAATCTCTGCTCTGGTGCCTCCTGTCCCTCCTTCTCCACTGACCTCAGTGTCTGCAGAGCTGCTTCACTCACATGTTCTCAATCCTTTCTTCTCTGGCTGCAATTGCTTCTGCCCAACAATTTTTTCCCACCTTCTTAAACATGTTATCATAGATGTGTTACTGCTATCACTGATGGGCTCAGCCCTGGCCACTGGCATGTCCATCCTGGAACTGGCTGGCATTGGCTCTGTCAGACATGGGAGAAACTTCTGTCAGCTTCTCACGGAAACCCTGCAGCCATCGCCCCACCACCACCAAAACCTTGCCACACAAACTCAATACATTCCACCCCTCACCTCTTTGAATCACCTGTACAAGAAATATCATTAAGATCCACATATGTCACACAAACCTCAGTTGCTTCAACAAAGAAAAAGAAATTTGCACACACAAAAATCAAAAGAACATCATCACTGCACCACGGAGGACATCTTCAATCTGAATTAAGACAGAAGAGAAATGGTGTGGAGGGCTTGTTGGTGCAACCTGCTATGTGTAGAAACACAAGTGTGAAATGCTTCAGTAGGACAGTACAGAAATCAGGCTTGCCAAAGCTCTTATTGACTGAAATTCTTATCGAATTCACCTAAATCCAAAGCAACAAAACAGTCAAAGAGATTACGGAATGGATGATCCAGAATTTAAACATGCTACATAATGAATGTTTGCCAAGAACCATTTGTATTAATTTTATTTAATATCTTTTTTTGTCTAGAATTGATGAAAATTACTGGGTTTAAAACAAAACTGGGAGCATCTGTGAAACTACAGAATGGTCGGCTATATATTCTGAGCAACGAATATCTGCAGTAAACTGGGAATTGAATTTTGGAAACCATTACTCATCATTCATGACGGCAAAGGCAAGTTTCTCATGTACGATCAATTTGTTGACGACAAAAAATCTACTACTACTAAAGCTAGAATGGAAAGCAGCCAGTTTGGCAGAAACAGATCTCCCAACAGGTTTCAGTTGAATATTTTTACTATTTAGACAGAGCATACCTATGAAAACTATGAATCAGTTACAGCTTCCCTAATCTTCCATGCTGAACAGAAGCTCCATCACAAACATCTTTCAACTGCATTTTTCGTTTGCGGGTGGGCTTAAGCTTACCTACAAGATTAGAAAACCCAACAGTCTTCTTCATTCCTTATTTGCATTAAGTACCTCTTTTTTCATCAATAAATAGACAAAATATCTGCATTTCATACAAAAAAGTTTTTCTCACCAATCAAGGAAGTGTCACCCTGATAAATATAATAGCTACTGCAAAACTACCTTTCCACAACGACTATTGTAGATAAACAAAGTTCATCAATATAAAAATCTTGAAAATGTCATTACATTTTCCCTGCTGATACCAACAGCTGAGACTTCTGACTTTGGCTCATTGATGATACAGACAGCATTCTATATCTTTCTCTCTTTTTCTGAAGTATTTCATAGCTTAGATAACAGCAGCTGAGGCTCACCTGTGTGGCCTGCAGCCAGCACAAGTAGGGGGAGCTGGCCAAAAAGGAAATGCTCCCAGTTCTTGTGTGCACCTGGTAAATGCATTCTCAGGAGATAAATATTAGAAATTGAGCTGTTCTGGAATTTCCCTATTAAAGTTTTTATTTTTAAAATCAAACATCCTTTTTTTGAGACCAAAACTTTGTATGAAGTTACATCCCTCTGTTGACAGGCAAGTTCTCTGTAAGAGAAATGCATTTTTCCCATGTCCATGTGGCACATGAACCTCCTTCTCCCACAGCCCATATGTGGCTTGATTACGAGGCTATAGTGTATTTGGTATTGGCATTCTTGCTGTAGTGCCTGCTAGAGGTGTTCCATTTTGTAAAAATATAATTCTTCTCGATGGAGGACTTGGTCTTTCTCTATCCATATGACTGCCGTTGAATAATTTCCTCCATTCCAGTGAAGGCCATCTCTTTTTTTTTTATTTAAATCACAACCTGTTTCCAATGATCTTGGCTTCTTTCCAAAGGCAGCAGAAAAATTGGACTTGCTCACAGGCTTCATTCACTGACTTTCAGCCACAGGACATGGGAACCATTTCACAAGCATTCAAAATTTCACTGCAGAGCATTAAGCTGATGGCTGAGATATCCTGATGACAATGCCTTTCAGCAGTTCATAGCAGGAACCCACAGCATGCATGCAGGTTTCTCTGAAAAGCTAATGAGGTCTATTCTTTCTCTTAAGAGTCACCTGTGCCCTCTTTGTGGTGTGTTTTATCCTACCAGCTAGACATAGTAAGTGCTAGACCATATGGTAAGCACAAAGAGACATGAAGTTAGTCCTGATGAGATACAAAGGCTGTCTGAGTTAAGGGCGTGAGGTCCAAGGAGAAGAGGATTAGAGTGAAGGCCCATTACTTCCAGGCAGATGGCCTGGGACTACCATCCCCCAGGAGATGTGGGGTGGGAGGAGAAAGTGTATAGCAGGGAGCAGGTCACAGATTTTGTGTGGAACTGATCCTCACCTGCTTTTAAGGGGAATTCCATTCCTGTGGCAAAGGTACCATACTCCAGTGGGCACTGGTAATCCTTTGGTCCTGCAGCCAGGCCATTGATTTACAGACTTGGCTATCTGCGTCCTGTTCTGGGTCATTTTTATTCTGAGTGCGTGTCTGAGATCAGCAAACTGTACCTCCTTTGTCTGTGAATTGTGCCTCAGCAGATTTTTCTCAGGATTTTTTCAACTTTTCTCTGATTGATCCATATTGGAGGTGTTTCTTCTGACAGAATCAGAAGATGCAGAAAGATGTGAAATATGAAGAGTTAGCAGAAAATTCCAACCCTTTCCACTTTGAAGACTGATAATTTCTGTAGATTTGTATTGTATATTAACATTTGCTTTTAATGTTTTACCAAAGTCAGTTAAGAGAGGAAATCAATAATGCTTTTGATATAAAATGTCGTTTTGCTTCTGGGCAGAACAGCTGTCACACATGCTTTCAGAGCAGGGCAAATGGATTACATTTATAGGAGGTTATGTATGCAGTGTAGCATATTGTCCTTATCCAACAAATGAAGGTTTTCCCATGAGATATGTAACTGATTCTCAGTGACACCATCACTTCTGCTTATACATCTGTTCTGCTTTTAACTGCAGTATAACTCAATCATTCTGGACAGATCCTCCTTTCAGATATATATTTCCTCTAAACCTATCAAGTCACAGGCACGACAACATCTGAACCTGTGCCAAGGCCTATAATTAATTGGAGACCCACCTCCTCCCCCCTAAACGGAGCCTTGGCCACTGAAGGTCCGTCGCCGTCTTCCCATGGCAGGGCTGAGCTTCACTGGCTGCTCCACCCCGCTGTCACTGGCAGCAACCTGTCAGACAGGGAAGGGCTTGCTTTGTTCTGCCCTCTTAATCAGGGATTTTCACTGGAGGCCTTCAGACTTGCGCCAGACAGGCCACTGTTTTCAAATCTGAGTTTTCAAGAACACCTGAATCTTATGCTTGTTCAGTTTAGCATTTAGATGGCAGTACTCTGGAAAGATGTGCACTGCAAAAGCGCGATCTCTCCAATTGTTCAGTGTGAAATTTTCTTAAGTATGAAACTCATACCTGTCAACTAAAGTGAGTCTTAGTTTTCCCACTTTTAGATAGCTACAGTGTAGATGTCTTCATCTCAATCAATTACCTTGGGTGCCCTTTATAGTCAGTGGAATGCAATGAATGTCTGTCCTAGGATACGAAGAAGCCTTCTTGCCTCTCACCTTTAAAGGGTGTCTCATCAAAACCTGAACTGTCTGAGAACTGGCACGATCCTCCGAGTGTTGGCTGTATCATGACAAGATAAAAAGCATGCCTGCATGCATGCAGGCAGGCAAACACATGTTCTCATTCCAGTTACAGGCAGGGTTGGGTGGACTTCAGCCTCTCCGATGTGGGTGGCAGAGAGCATTCACCCAGCTGCTTACCTGGCTGCAGACAAACCCATGGTCTGGCTCAGTAACAGCAGTTGCCTCAGCACTGGTTGCACAGTGTTGCCCCTGTGACTGTGAAACAGTACAAGTACGGCTCTAAGTAAGGGACATCAGATATCAGGGATGTTTTCAGAGAAATAAAATGTACAGGTTTATTTAAAATTATTGAAATTGCAGTATTATAATTGCCATCAGAAATCTAGGCAGTTCTGTTCAGGGAAACAATCTCCCTTCACCTTGTGTGACGAACAAGCAATCTCAAGGTACAGGGTACTCCATAAAGAGGATGTGGAGCAACCTAATCACTAAGATGACGCAATGAACTACCAAATTCTCTGAAACAAATGCATATCCTTCTTGTATGACAGTAAAAAATTGCAAGAAATAATAACTAATTCTCCATTTTTAATCAATCTTTAGAACACTGCCCTAACATACCTTTTGTTTAGAGCTCTCTTTTGTAATGGGCAGTAATAAATATTTTAGAAAGCACTGGTTATTTTACATGCTGACCATGTATATAATGTTTTTAAAAGTGAAGAGTTTGGAGCAATGAATAATAACTCCTCCCAGGATGAATGAGCAATAAAGCTCAGTAATTGATGTACAGCTCTACATATACTTGCTGATATAAATTCCACTAACCTTTCTATAATGCATTTTGCATGCAGTATCTCACAGTCTGATTTCAAATGTTTCTTCCTGGCTTAATATTTTGGCAAATTAATATTCATATGCTGCAAGTCTGAAGGAGCAATATTGTGATCTACCGAGGTCTGTGGATATTTTGTCATTAGCTCCTGTGGATGCAGAATTCCATGTTAGCAGAAGTCTTATTGTCCTGGTTTAATGGGCTTAGGCTAGAAGTTAACAGGGTTTTAGCAAGTAAAATATGACAGCCTTTAACAGAATTTCAAGTGACCTGTCAAAGGTTTAAAAAGAATCCTAAATATTTTTAAGGTAGAAATGGAGTTGAAAAATAAAATTCGAAATGGTTTTGTATGCTCCCAATTCCAAGCCTAAACAACGTGTCTGAACTCTCAGTACCATTAGGAACTGCAAGCTGAGGGAAAATCAAGGAAAACCATGAAGAACTTGAAATTTCTGTGATTTGTATTATAGGAGCTGCTGCTGAGACAGTCTTCTTGGTGAAGTTAAATTTCCTCTTTCAGTCAGTTCATCCTTTTGAAAGGCATTATTCTTTCTCTCACTTAGATTACCCAGACTGCTTATGCTCAAGGCTTATCTGTAATGAGCTAATACATTTTGTCAAAAACTGCTAAGACACATGTTAACAAGATGTTGCCTTCAGCATGGACCAGAATGCTTGTACTTAAACATGTTATCTGGACAGCCTTGATCCCACAGTCCTTTGGAATTTTACATCTGTAATGTACTGATGGTTATGTATCTCTTCAATGAGAAAATGTTTTCAGGTGCACAGAGGAAAATCAGTTTATTAATAATAGATGCATTCTGCGTTGCCGCTTTTTTTGTGTCTGCTTGATAGTCTGAGGCTGAAAATTGTAGATAGCAGTGTACAAACGAGCACTGTGTACCTCTTTCTTATCTTAGCATTCCTGAAGACATTTTTAATTGAAAGAAGCATTTATTCTGCCAGGTGTGTGAACATGGGAGTAGCATTGCTACATGCTGAGACAGCCTCCTGAGGGTTGTTAGAGGCTTAGTATGACACACTGGAATGTGTCTTTAAACTGAGCTACTGAGTTAGTGCTTTTATGACTACAGCTGGCTGAAACACGCAATTTTCAAAACTCAGGCCCTTGCTGAAGTTTGGAGTTGCTAGAAGTAAGTTCAGACTCATTTCTTGAAGGTACTGAGTGCTGAGCTGAACCCAACATGCACTGCACTAGTCTGAGGACACGGCTGCTAGTCTCAGGCCTTGAGATTTCTGCATGCCATGCTCTGGCAAAGGAAGCATGTCCAAGAATGGCCCTATGGTTTACAGTTCCTGCAGCATGTGGGGTACTGAGATGCCAGCTGCAGGAAAAATGGTTTCTTTTAAGAGGTTTGCGGGTCTCCTTTGCCCTTACCTGCACACTTCAATGAGAGTACCCCAGGAGTGGTAGGTCTGTGTATGAGCATGTATCACAGAAACCTTCCTGTTTTGAAGCAGTCATGCAGAGCACAATCTTGGGAGAGGCTCAAGCAGGATTGCCAGTAATGGTGCCTGCTTGTTGCTGCATGGAGATGGATCCTCAGGGCCTGCAGTGGGTCGTTCTGTACAGAGAGGCACTTGCCCCGCCATCCCTGCCCCTGGTAGCACACACTGCAAAACCCTTTCTGTATGAGGTAAATGGGATTGTGATGGTAATGAGTCTGACACTGCATGTATGCTATGTAGCCACTGCTTCCTAGTGATCGCGATGCACCACTTACCAGGCCAGGTATTTGTGTCTTTTGAGGCAGCTGAATAGCACTGGTAACACAATCTGCAATGATACAGCCCTTGTGAAAGCGCTGGGTGAGCACATGCTGCGTGAACAGGTTCTCAAAGGAATATTGATGGAATTGCTCTAAGGGATGTAAGGGAGGTAAGGGGGAAAAGTGTCACTTTTATTAGACCAGGATGTAGCTTGAAAAAAAAAATGGTCTTAGCTCAGTGATGGAGTCCTTAAAAACTTTCAGCCATCGGAGCAGTGGAAGGCATATTTAATGAGACAAAAGAAAAAGTTATATGCAGTGGTTTTTATTCTTTTCTAGTAAACTAATTTAATTAATAAAATCCAAAACTTTTAGTGTCCTAGTTTCTTGTAGTCAAGCAGTAATTGTTTACAAATTTGTCCAACAATCAGCTCCCAAACTTCAATGAGAGCTCATTACCAGGATAAAAATTCTTCAAATTACTTTCCCATCCATCTGAATGATATTCATAATCAGTTTGTAATGAAGTTCAAATCCCATCCTTTAGATCACTAGAGAAGCCTAAGTGGAAGAGCTGTGATAAAATTATTCAAATCTGGCATGATTATCTTCTGATTATTCTTCCTCAGAACAGCTCACCCACTGACTTAATGAGTTTTTGATTTTAAAAAAAGCCATGAATGATAGAAATAATTAATTTGTCAATAAGGACTAGCTTATGTGATATTCTAACTTGCAGTTTAGTATTCGGTTAGCATTCTTCAAAGTGAACAAAACCCTTCTGTTTTTATTGAACGTCTATATGAATCAATAATGAAACTTTCTCTTTTTAAAAGCAGCATAACCTGTGTAGTGGTTTGATGCTATCTGTAAAGGCAGAATGATTTAGTGAGAAAACAAGTGTGCACTGTTTTGTTTTGGGGCTTTTGAGTTTTGGGTTAATATCTTTGAAGAAGACAGACATCCATTATTATGTTGGTGAGTTGGATTTAGACTTCCTGTTTGTAAGCTGGACTTCCTTGCAGACTCTTTCTCAGTCATGCTGGAAATCACTGATTCATGTGCAGATCTCTTGGATAAATAGTGGGAAATACATGATCAATTAACTGTGAATTTGGTAATTTTTTAAAATGTGACACAAACTTATCTAGTATTTCTGTAACAGCAATAGCGTACTCCCAGAAATAATTTCGTCCTTCCTATTTTCATCCTTCTACAGAATTTAAGAGGTGAATTTAACAGTGGGGCTCAGAACTTGGGACAAAAGGGATTCTGCTTCTACATTGTCAGAACTGGCTAATCTCACATTTGCTTTCAATGAGTGGTCTCAGGCAGAAATAAGTGATTTTCAGGGATTGTTTCCATTAACTAGGGGCAGACAATTCCTGAGAAAGTTAATGTAGCTCTATCTAAAGACATGGGTGAGTGCTGGAAGAAAACCAGAAATATTTTCTTATTCCTACTAGCTTGAATAATCAGAAAAGAGCTATCAGCTTTAATGGGAAATAAATTACGCAATAACCTTGACCTCTGAGTAAAGAGATGATGGTGAAAGAGGTAGTGGAGGTGTGGTGGTTTGGTTCAAGATATTTATTATTTACTTATTTACTTTCTGTGAGATAAGAATTAGGAGAAGGCAAAGCAGGCCCAAAACTTCAGAGAATATAAAGAAGTTTATTAACAGACCTAAAAGGAAGGAAAAAAAAGTCAGATTAAACCTTTAGGACACCTCCTCTCCGCCCACCTTTTTCTCTTTTGTTACTGACAATGTAAACAAAACAACCTTTGAGATTTTCAGTCAGTTTACCACGTCTTTAATAATTTCTTTTTCAGTTTACTTAGGGAGAGGAGTCTCTGTTGTGCATGCTATGGAGACATCTCCACAAGAAACAGTCTCTCGTGGCTTTAAAGTCACAGCGGGACAGCCACCCAGAAGGGCTCTCTGTTTGCATGTGAAAGTCTTTTCCCTCGACTTACAGGTTCCCCACAGCTGCATTTGGGGGTTCAATCTTAGCTAATGGAGTATCACTTTAAGGATGAGCTGTTCAAAAGAAAAAAAAGTTCTCTTCACTTATCAAAGTGTTTGATAAAGGTAAGAACACTATCTCAGAAAACATCTTTTTCTCCAGGAACAGAGGTCTTCTTCTTCTCTGGGATCTCTGTTCAAGTTTTTATGAAATTATGGTTACTTTAACATTTGTTTATTTTAGCATAGGTACTTCGGCTTATGGTTGCAGTTTGAACGCTTCACCCCCCATGCTTTCATGAAATTACAACAGGTAATTCGATGTACCATAGTCCACCACCATAGCTTTACNGGCCCTGCTGGCCGTGCCACGAGCCCCCTGTTACCGGTTCAAATGCCAGAAGCCAAAGAGAGCGTCCCGGGGTTTGTTCGTTCTTAAAACGTGGATCACAGACGCATGCCAAGCTCTTTAAATGGCTTAAAGAAGTTGCCAGTATTCAAACTAGCCAGTTGATTGGTTCTGTTAGGTGTAGAGGAAGCTGTAAGCAACACCTTGCAAAAGAATCACTTCCGTGGCTGATGGAGGCCCTCTTCAACTAAAATCCCAAACTATGCTAACCATGACAGGAGGTCAAAAATTCACCTGAAATAACGTTTGCAAAATATGGTAACATAAATTGCTTTGCCCTTTTTATAATAACAAATGACATGTTGACAAGATGCACAAGTCTCACCAGAAATTACTGCTGTGAGTTGTCATACCTGCTAGGAGTAAAATGATTTTGCTACTTAAGCAACAAATGCAGGTGGAGAGAAGCATCTCTCTCATCCCGATTCATTTCCTTTAAAATGCTAGGGTAGAAGACCAGAAGAGATAAGAAATCTGTTTCAGAACAAAGAAATTTCTTATTGTAGACTACACACAAAATATTTCAGTTGGAGTTTGAAGTGAAAGACTTCTCAGTAATTCCCGATAGTCCAATGGCATTCTAGATGTGGGTAATTCTCAGTTGTATTCTCCATGTAAGACCCAGAATATTTAAAGTTTTGTAGGGGCACGAGGAATTGTTGAGTTCTTTATGTCCTTGAAAGTAAGTGAGAATTAAACAGTGTCATTCCTTTGAAATCTCCTGTTCATTACTTTGGACCTTAGAATGGAGATTTTGAGTTTGGCTTTGGTTTGTTTTGAAATAAGACAGTCATTGAAACAATCCTTATAAAATTTTTGGAATAAATCACTTCAAAAGCTTTTAGCCAGGCCAGATGCCCAAGGCTGCTGTTAGATAGGATTCCTTCTCACTATTTTGCAAACAATGAAAAATCGGCATTTTCACACAACAAGCAAATATTAGATGGCCTGGTGCTGGGATTTTGTGTGCCTGTAACAGTGGGCAGGGTGGCAACATAGGTCTGACTGCATCAGAGGTTCTTTTAGATGTGAGCCTAGGCCTATAAAAAACATGGCTTGGTTTATAGAAATGTATTCTTCCTGCACTCAAACTTTATTGCTGAGGGGATTGGGTGCAGTGGGAGTCTGAGATTTCTGAATTTTTATTCTGGAAATCAAAACTGGATCAACACAATTCTGGAAACTCAGGATAAGTAAGCTCTTCCAAAGCACAGAACTGTATCTGAGTCGTACAACTAGGCTCAGGTCCATGCTCTAGCACAGAGCCCTTATATGACCTTGGCAAGTGACTTAATCACCGTGCTGCGGTGACTTAGTCTCAGTGTCTAGGTTCAGTGTTTGCAAAATGAGAATAACAGTACTGTCTTTGTCTTGTCTGTTCATATTGAAAATTCTTTGGTGCAGGAATCATCTCTGTGTGTTTAGTGAGGCTCTTGGCATTCAGCTCTAGGTGCTATTTTAATAACAGTACATAATTGCTGCTAGTTTTATCCCTAACCTTTTTGGAACAGAGTTAGATTTAGAAAATCCCTTCTTTTAACCCCATCCTCACCTTGGGAGATTCAAGAACTGAAGGAGATCTCAGTCAAAGTTATGCTTGCTTTGCAATACAAGACAAGTAACTAGCCTTTGGTAACCCAGAATGACCTGGCATTCAGCTCCCTTATAGGCAGAAATCCACCAAATGATCCTGCTTAGTTTGATTCTGCCAGCTTTGAAGCCAGCATATTGCATTGGCTTATCTTCCAGAGATGGGATTTACAGAGTTTGTAGCTAACAATAAATTTTATTAGCTGCCTCCATGGAGAAAGCCAAAATATCTCTGCAGTAATAAAGATGGAACAGAGTTGCAGAGCATGGGAGGCACTGGAGACAATTCTGCATCCTGAGAGACAGCATTAGAAAGAAGACGGACAACTTCCCAGTGATAACCTGTTTTACATATTATTGGAGTTCACAACAAATGCTCGTGGTCATTAAACATGTGTGAATAGATGTTGTCTTTTAAGAGACAGGGGGAGAATGAGAACTACTCAGCCCTAGTGAAGCCACATCTGGAGTGCTGTGTCCAGTTCTGGGCTCCTCAGGACAAGAAAGTCAAGGAGCTACAGGAGGGCATCCAGCAGAGGTCACCAAGATGATGAGTCTGGAGCATTTCTTTTATGAGAAGAGACTGAAAGATCTGGGTCTGTTTAGTCCAGAGAAAAGAAGACTGAGAGGGACTCTCATTAAGGCTTGTAAATGTCTCAAAGGCAGGTGTCAAGAGGATGACACCAGACTCTTTTCAGTGGTGGCCAGTGACAGGACGAGGAGCAATGGCCATAAACTGAACCACAAGAAGTTCCACCTCAGCATGAGGAAGAACTTCTTTACTTTGCAGGGTGGCTGAGCACTGGAACAGGCTGACCAGGGAGGCTGTGGAGTGTCCCTCTCTGGAGCCATTCAAAATCCACTTGGATGTGTTCCTGTGTCACTTGGATATGTTCCTGTGTCACCTGCTCCAGGTGACCCTGCCTTGGCAGAGGGTTGGACTGGATGATCTCCGGAGGTCCCTCCCAACCATAATGATTCTGCAACTCTGTGAGAACAAGTGCCAAACTGACCACAGGATTTTCAGATACACGGGTCTTCTTAAAAATGTGACACACCTCAGACACATTGCTGTTAGGAGGTAGGAAATATTCTCAATGCTTAGATGAGAAGACCAAGTGCTTAACATCCTGCAGCATCTCTGTTTGCAGCTGGCCTGAGACATTGGCTCTGTTGAAGGCCGCGTCAAAATTCCCACTTAGTGCACCAAGCAGTTGAGCTAGCTTTCTTAGCTAGCACTGTGTAGCATCTAAGATGACTAACAGCCAGCGAGGAAAGCAGTGTAATTGCATGCCATGTCCTAATGCATCCCGTCCCTCTGCACACTCTGCAAGGCAATTGTGAAGCTGCATTTTGCAGTGGCTGTGAAAGTAGTTTGCTGATAGCTGATAATTAGATGGTTGCAATAACAAGACACTGGGTTAACAAGGAGAAAGGAAAGAAATGTTGCCAGAGGAGAGGTACATGTCTTGTACATTTTATCAATGCAAACCAAAAAAGTATCAGGACTGTGATTCAGTTTTGTTACTGTATCATGTTTGTTCAAGTCTGATCCTGGAGCCACTGTAAATTGTTGCATTTATTTGGGCAAGCCTAATATTCCCTCAAACTATTTTGTCTGAGTAGGAAACCCAGAATTGTCCCTTTTTCACATGATACCCTGCTTGTGGCTGTGATCCCCAAAGTACACAGGGAAGACAAATTATTTAAAAGGGAGTCTTCAGCCAGGTACCTAACTGGGGTTTCGAATTAGCTTTTGTTCATTTTTCTAACCAACTGTTCTTTCTTTAATTGTCCTCTAATGGAAAATGCTGATGTCAGAATGAGCAAAATGGGGGTGGAAATAACCCATTTTGAAGGAATTTTCTGTTTTACACTAACTAAATGGAGGCTCAATAAACATGCACTAGTCCACTCTAAAGAAGACTATTTCTGAATTTAATCCAATTTTCACGGTGCTTATACATACCATGACATTAAATATCAAAAGCACTTAATAGCACATGATGCTTAGTGTAACCATCTTCCTGGTTAAAATCTCTTTTTCTAAGATTGAAGTAACCCAGTGAAATAAAACACTGTGAAATTGCAAAGGAAGAAATGTCCGTGCATCGGGGATGTGGTGGGTTGGATGGAACTGGGTAAGTATGATGCTTCCTAGGGATAAATGCCAAGACCCTGCTTAGCCCTTCCTGAAATAAAACCCTGGGAGGTTAGAGAGAAAGAAATGTCCATTCATTCTTGGCAGCTTCTCAGATTTCTCATTTAAACAAACTTTAATTTTGACACAGGAGCTGTCTGGAGGTTCACCCAATAAACCCTCTGGCTCAGCAGAGACATTGTTAGTGAGTCGGGCATTCCGCATGTGGGCCTGATGCTCTTGTTCTCAACTTCCACCTGTGAAAGGTCTCTGACACATGACGGGGGCCATGCAATTTTCCCCATCAAGGAAAAAACTGGTGATAGGCACTGTATTAGATCTCTGCCCGATTTCAACACACCCGTAAAAATGAAGTGTGGCCTAACAAAACCCAAGATACACCAGTCCTTTTCTTCTCTGCTTCATTCACCATGTCGTCCTTTCTTCCTAGTTATCTCTGAGCCTGGGAGCACCTAGAGGTGAAATGTGCAAAACGGGGATGGAAGTAAGCATTTTGAAGAAATTTTCTATTTTAAACTGACTAGAGGGTGGCCCAATAAGCATGCATTAGTCCACTCTAAAGAAAACTGATGATCCTCCTCTTAGTTCACTGGCATAGGAAATACATCCAGTTGCAACCTAGTCTACAAAACAGCCTGTGAAATAACTTGTCTTCCTGAAGTAAAGCTGTTTGAGAGCAGTGTATCTAGTCTAAATTAATCACTGTCTTTAGAGACCAGTTTAAACACCCATCAAATGCCTGGATCAAAGTAACACCAGAGAGTTCCCAAGTGCCACTTCCTAAATGTAACTGCCCTCCTGCAACTGCATGCTTCTCCTTGTTTTACTAGTTCTTTGTTTCAAAAACTATGCCAAGGGCTTGGCAAATATTTTAAATTCCTTTTTTAATGAGGAAGAAAGTCAGGAGATTATATGCGAACTTGGGAATCTCCCATGCTAGGACAAAAGTGCACTGCAGCAAACCAGCCTTTACAGGGCTTTGTATAGGCTGGGTGATCTGCAGCAGAGAGAGAGGTTTAGTTGAAGTAGTCTCCCCTTCCACACCTTTATCTAAGAGTGTGTGCCTATCAGTGCATTTGCTATGCCAGTGCAGCACCTTGCACCTTGTTTTCTGTGAGCTGCAGCTCCCCAACCTGCACATGGGGCTGCACAACCACCTGCTCTGTTCAGACCCACAGGAGGTGTGGGGAGGCTTCACTGATGGCAGACCTGAGGGCTGATGTTTGCATTATCAGTACAGAGTGTTCCCTGTGAAAACCAGTGCAAACTGAGCCTGCTGCTTTTGTTTCGCATAGACAATAAAGGCAGGTGAAGGAGGTTGTGTTTCATTGTGAGCTCCTTGGAACTGGCAGTACCTCAGAACAGGCAATACCTCAGAACTGGCTGTTGCACCAGTCTTTCCTTGCTATTAATTGTGAAGGGCTTTCTTACAGCTGTAACCATAACACTTGCAAGAAAAAAAATTCCCAATCATGTTCTACCCTAAGCAAGGTAATTTTATCAGTTTCCTCTGGGTTCTCTTATTTCCAGCCATCTGGACAAGTTCACTCAGGTACAGGTAGGAGGGCAGAGCTACCTTTGGTATTTTCTTCCACTTGGGCTATCAATGGTACGTTGTTCTTTTTCAAGGATGGGCTTCAGATGATGGTCATCTACAACTGGAGAGCTGAATCCATTCATCTCGGTATCTGCCTGTAACGGGGTGTAATGGGACTGACCATCCTTCCTGGAGGTTTGTACTGGGTTGTCCTTAAGGTACAGGGAGGTTTTGCTTACTGCTTAAATACTCTGTATGGCTAGGACCATACCACACCTTCCACTCACAATTGTCTGGAGGTTGTTCCATGGTTGAGAATGCCCTCCCCTCACCTGATAACCCTAAGCCTATCTTTTTAGACCTCCCATTTCCCATATCTTATTTCCACTTCATCTTCAAGATCCAGCATGAAGTTAATAAGTCCAGCCAACGTAATTTCACTTTGACCACTCCAATGTTGGTGTCTAATTGTGTGGTAAACTCAAGAAATTACTTTAGCTTACCCTTAATGCCCTTGCTCTCTGTCTTGATGGAGTCAGGGTTATGCTTGTATCTGCTCAAAGGAGACTGTATTTCGTAGCTACTATGGCTTTGGTAGCCACTGGTATGTCAGGAGAGATAAAAAAACTAGGTAGCAGCTAGTTACTGCGACTGACTGTTCAAGAAAAACTCTATGTTTCTATCTTTTCTTGGGTTTGCCCTGGCAGTCATCCCTTGTATTCTCTCAAGACATGGTGTTAAGTGTGGTCACTTTCCACTGAGATCAGTTCTTTGGAATTATTCATTCCAGGATGCATTCATTTTTCTTTTCCCGAGATAAGTGGATACCTGCTAGGGAAAAAGTGGGTTTTCATTAATTTCCTAAATTACAGTAATCCAAATTCCTATCTGGATGATAAAATGTTAATAGTACACAGAAAATAATTCAAACAGCTCAGAAACCTAAACATAATTGCTTATGAACATGGAGTGTTTATTGCTGTCAAAATTAATCACTTTTCAACTTCCAGCTGTTAAAATCCTTCTGGCAGATCTCCAAGCAATTCTCCTTCAGTTACTTTTCCCTCAATTAAATATTAGTGCAGTTCTCAGGCTCTTGTTACATAAGCAGTGAATTCAAATTGCACCTCTCTGTTCTTTTAACCATAAACTGTCAGAAAATTATTCTGCTGCAAGGTTTTTTCTCATCTTAGGTTTTACTTGATGTTTATACCAACGAAAGAAGAGCATTAACTTCATGTGAGCCTAGGCCTTAGTTGCAAAGTTTAGATGCAGATTGGCCCAGACTGGCCAGAGATGAGCTTTGGGGCTGGATGCTGCTAGGTGCTTGGCAGTTTGTTGAGGTGAATGGAAAGTGAGTGCACTTGGCATTCACCAAAACCTTTAGTGCTTCAGCGGTAGTAGGATGCTCAGAGGGCTGCAATGGACATAGGAGATATCCCTGGATGCACCTCTGTCTCACAGATAATACCAAGGACAAAATAGCTAAAATGTAGACACTGTCAGTTGCACCACAGTAGGTAGATTGCTTATAATCTCCATAAAAAAGCTACAGTATAGAAATTATTTGATCTGGGATTGATATGTGAGCTGTAGTTTGGTTTTATATACCGGCATATATCTGCAGGCACTCTGGGATAGTAGAGATGGAGATAATTTCTTTGGGAATATAGCGGGGGGGAAAAGCCATGTCAGAGCCCTGGTGGTGTGTATTCAGACACGGTCCAAGCAGTCCAGGTTTTGTCTGTGTGAAGATGGAGTATTTTTTCATCTGTGTCTCTGCACCTGGAGTCAGAATCTGTGGCAGAGGGATTTTTCATGTCTGAACCTTGACTGCATATGTAAGGCCAGTCAGTAGTCTACCAGACTTGAAAACATGATTGAAACATAGTGAAAAAGAGCAATACAAGTATGGACAATACTGTTTACTTACTTTACTTACCACATAGCAACACCTTTTTTTCAAGTGCAGTTTTGGAGTACGTATTTAAAGGGGAATAAAATTAATGATGCAAACAAAGAAAAGTGACTCTTGTAAAATCTACTTCTGGTTCTGCAAACATGTGTCCATGCCCCAATAACCAGCCACGGTTTTGGCTGAAACAAGTGTTCCCATTTTAAAAAATATATGTATTAATTTATTCTCTTTTTGAGAAGCAGCAAAGCTAGATATTATTTTATCAATTAAAAGCATCTATGTTTGCATAGCGAGTATTTGTGTGGCATTCCAATTCAGGCAAGCCAAATGATTACACAGGATACTAAAATATGGCTTCATTGCACAGCTGAAAGGTTTCATTAAATGTCTGGTTCTAAGTGGAGTGGCATATACTTAGCATCAGAATCCAGATCCAGTCGGACTGTTAAAGTGACCTGCATGTGTCCAGCCAAGTTTATGCTATATACAGCTTCTAAATTTCCTGGGAGCAATATTTTTTAACGCCAACAAGTAAGAGGGTTTTTCTTTTCTTTTTTTTCCATCTGTTGTTCCTTCATCTGTCCTTTTGTTAACACATTTCTGCATCTGGGGTGTACCTCCTGTGCCAGTGCTTGCATTTGTGTGTGATGTCAGGTCTGTCACGGGGAATTACGGATGTAAAGTGGATGGAAGCCATGGGCTGAGCAGTGCATGTGCACATTTTTGATTGCTATCTGCACCTTTTCCTTTCCAGACCATTGCCTTCAATTTGTGCTCCCCTCTTACCTTTCCCTGACTGCCTCTTTCCCGAGAGAGAGGTAGCAGGGAAGTGAACAAATGAGAGTGGAAGCAGCGGGAGTGGAAGCAAACTGCAACCCTGGGCCAGCCATACTATGTGATAACCAAACCATCTATTTTCATGAAACTTAGAGACTCAACATTTGTGAGAGCTCTGCTCTCGTGTTGAAACTGCTTCACAGGGTTTGCGAGTTATTCATCTAGGAGAGCACATATAGGCAATGCAACTGCACAAACCTTTCACTCTCAGGGAAACTAGCTATTGCTTCATCTCCAAATTCAGCAAAGGGCAACACAAAACTTTCTTGAAGGTGGTGGGAGGAAGCAGCCTGAATATAATCGGAAGTTTCAAAATATTACCTTGACAATAGTATCTGATTGAATATCATCTCATAATCTCAGAAATGCCGTATTTTCCTGCAGAAATAACCTTTTCTTTGGTAGAGGAATTGATCACCACACAAACCAATTGACCTTCCAGGGTAAGAAACTTCTTTTTGGGCAGTGCAGGAATTTAAGTGCTTATTTCCAGGCCTAAGCAATTGTATATGCAAATGCAATTGTGAACCAATATAATCCCATGCTGGTGCTTGGGTGTATGTATTTGTACATGAAAATTTTTCAATATCTGGATGTGTCAGTTTTCATTTAAAAAAAAAAGAAAGGGAGAGAAGCAGAAACAATTTACTTTGAACTGATATGATTTCTGACACCATAATTTCTTTTAAAATTTGCTTTGTTGATTTAATGGGAGGTAATAGGGAATTTAAACTTCGCAAAAGATAATCCATCCTAGGGTGAAATAGGAATATGCTCATTCGCCTGAACCTGATAGCTTTGTGTTTACTTTCTCTTAAAAAACTCTCAAACAAAACAACTATTGCTTTTGCTGGCAACATTTTTTTTGGTCACATTTCATTGCAGAAAGTGAAAAAAATAAACTTATTTGTGCTGATTTGATTTGATTTGCAGGTATAGTGTAGACAGTTCCTGTAAGAGCTGAGATTTTAAAAAGAAGCTCCTCTTGTTGCAGAAAGAAAAAATACCTTTCCTAAGGCATAAAAATGGAGCATCATTTGCTAGATGGAACAAGAGAAGACTTTGAAAAGCAAAATTTTGCTGATATAGCATGAAAAATTGCAGTTTGTTGTCATGTGTAACATAAGCAGCCATACAGCTGTAAAGAGGACCAGAATGACATTGGTGACATTTAAGAACTAGACAGTGTGTTACTAAAGTTGCAGCAAAGAGGGCTCTAAACTGTGCCACACAGTGTGAGGTGGGAGTTGTTACTTCCTTGTCTTCTGTAATTCTTGATTTCCAAGAGGGAAAGATGAGAAGTGTGCTCAAAATATTTTTCTCCCACCTTCCTCTTTGCCACTGAGTTTGCCTAGGGCAGAACAAACCTGCTGTCAGCTAAGGTAAAAAAATAGCAGGTCTGTATCCACTACAAAATATTTTTGTCTCTAGAGCAGGGGGTTTTGCGAGCTGAGAAATTGCTGCCATGCTGCCACCTGTCTCCTCAAGCATTCTGGCTCAGTGCTGTACTTTCAAGGTGCTGGGAGCAGTAGGGTGACACTAAACACAATCACATGGGATTGACAGGAAACACAATCATTGTGTGAGCAAGCTGCAGGAAAAGGAGATCCCAAGGAGGTTTCTGAAAAATGCCAGGTATTTTGTCAAAGCATGAAGAAATCCCTGAACCTTGTGATCACATATTGTTCTTCCTCCCTCTCTGCTCCCTCTGGGAAAGAAGAGCATGTTCTCTAAGCCAAGGAGTTTGCCCCCGCTGCTGCACTGTGCTTGTTTGCAGTTACTCCTGCATGACCAAAAGAGATTCCTGCATGGCATGAAAGTGCCACTGAGGTGCTTTCCACAAGCAGCCAGGGCACCACACAAGAATCAATGGGCAGTCCTAGAGCTGCTTCTCAAGGCTGTGGTGGCAAAATGCTCCTCAGTACCCTTCTATCATCGAGAATGTCTCTCCAGGCACAGCAGGGCAGGGGTCTCTCCCTCTGTTCTGCACGATGACAGCCCATCTGGAAGATGTACACAGCCTGCTGCTCTTATAGTATACCCTAGAGGTATACTGGGAAAAGAAAGTGAAATGGCAGGAGATAAAGAGGGTACAGAGAGCCAGGAGAGCACAAGGAAAGGCTGGATTTAGGAAGTAAACCATCATGCAGCATCTAGTGGAAACAGGAAAGTACATAAAGTCAGAAAAGTATTAGTGAAAAGAGGCATCTAATGCCCCCTAGGCATTAAAGTGCTTTAAAAATGGCATGTTTCAGCTCTCAAGACTGTTAATAAATAGCCATAGTTACAGCACTACACATGTGCCTCTGCTTTAGCAACTTGCACTTATGACTGGCCATAAAAATTCAGAGTTGCTTGGCAGAAAATTGTTCCCATGAATGTTAGATCAGCATGTGGGCAGAGCTGATGTTTTAAAGAAAGACAAGGATAGCTGTAGTGCTATTAGTGTCTCAAAAATGAATCTCAGGTGTAAAAAAGTAAACATAGTTTCACTTTATTCTTGGTTTATGTTGCGGGAAGGGAGATCATCCCTTGCTAGTTTTTGCTTGGAACAAAAGAATATAGGTTTGCTTAAGAATATCCAATACAGTCTTACCCTGTTCTTGCATTCTTACATCATTCTGGGAAATTAGACAGAATTCTGTTGCATTTGTGATTTAGGCCATGGAGAAAAAGAGGCTGATTCCCATTGCAGCCCTTCAGAGCCTGTGCCACTGGAGTTGGATCTTGCCCTGCCTGTTTATGTCACTTGAAATTCCTTAAATTGCTTTCTTACCATCTCTAGTAAACAGCGGTCTCAGCACAGTGCTAATCACACGGGTATTCCTGGCCTCTGGGTTTCCTCAGCGAACAAAACAGTTATTATTTTTCCTGCATTCCTCCTAGCAGCAAATGCACCAGTACGCTGGACGAAAAGCCTATTGAACTACTGGGTACAAGAAAGTCCCAGGGTTAAGGCTGGCATGCATTTGATTATTTTCTCTGATTCAACTTCTCTATGGTTTTTCTCCTCCTCCTTTTCTTCCCTTAAGGTTAGTGCAGGTAAACCTGAAGACATCTGTGGAAGCATATCTGAGAAATGTGGACATTGCCAGGACCTGATGGGTTAATACATGTGTTTGGCCAGGATCTCATTCCCAGTGACCTGCACTTGTGTATCCCAGACATCTTACTGTCACCACTTCTCTGCCCCAGCTATTGCAGTAAGTGTGAATGCTGCTGGTGGTGTTGCAATGACAGCAAGTATTGCAATGTGCTGTGGCTGCTCCACTCAACCTTTCAGTGTTCCTGCAGCCAGATCACCTGTGACAACACTGCAAAGTCCCTTCAGGCTCCACTGATGTATGTGTTGAAACAACAGACATGGTTCTGTCCAACTTAATGACATTCTTGTTTTGTGTTACTGCAGCATCTGTGTTTTTATGAAAATAGGCACCTCATTCAGTGGAAACCTGCTTAGGCCACAGATGCATGTACAAGTTTGGCAAGTCGGTCTGCAAACACATGACGCTACTTTTGAAAGTCATTCAGTCCCAACACTGCCAGCTAACACCACAGTCAGTAGGAATGACATTTCCCACGCTTTCAGGTATCTCGCTTTTGATGCTTGGCTTGCTGGTGCTTTGCACATTCATGTATACTCTCTGCCCATTTGTAAACACAAGCTGAAATGTATTTTTCTCCTGTTCTACCTTTCGGGAGATGTCTGCTGTCAGCCCTGGAGCCCGGCCTCGTTACCTCCTATGGGCGGTATCATAGTCTAAGAAGACCTGCTGATTCTAGTTGAAACCAAAAGGTCTTTAAAGTGATTCTGATTCTGAAAATTAAGCATATTCTTCAATTGCTTTTAAAAACAATTTTACCTCAATATGGTCCAGCTTTACCAAATGCAGACTGTTTTAACAACAGACAACAGGCAATGTGCATTGCTCCCACTTGGAGTGAGTGTACTGATAGGGTGCAATACTGTGAGCCCTGCTGTCATGGGCATCTAGGCAGAAAGTTCTGGGTGGATATTCCCATTGCCCTGGAAACAATTTGTGCTCCTTTATAGTCACAATTTTGTGTAAAGAGAGATATTGGTATGTGGACTGTAGTGAATATAGGCATCCCATGGGAGACCTTCTACCTCACTCAGAGACTCTTTCCTGAGCCAAAGGTGGCAGGTGCTTAAAGTCCACAGTAAAGCCAAACCTCCCCAGTAGACACAAGCTTTTTGTTAACTGCAGACTGGGCTGTAAACAGGATGAAATTATTTCAGTGTAACTGAAAAGGCCTGTTACAGACCTTTTCCAGAGCCCTGGCTTGGGACAGAGATAGGAAAAAAAACTAGTCAGGCAAAAATCCAGAACAAAATAGCATCCAAAAAATGCTTTTGACAGGAGACCAAGACACTCCCAGTAGCCCTGGCCCCTTACAGCCAAAAAAGAGATGCTAGGACACCTTCAGCTGATGTAACAGTGTTACATCGTTTCTTTACTGGAATTATTTATGTCTGGTGTTATGAATGACTAGCATACCCTTACCAAGGTAGAACCTCACTGTGTGCAAAACTTTTTTGCAGGAAGGATCTGAGGTATCTGAGTGGCCAAACATTAAAATAACAGATGAAATCCCATTTTTGCACACATGAAGTACTGCCAAAGAGAAAAATAACATTCAAACAAGTGGTTTACAGCAAGCAAAACAAGTATTTTTTCACACTGTGTCTAATTACATTATGGAATTGGCTATTAGAAAGATCTGTGGAAACCAAGAGTGTAAATAGGTTCAAGTAGTGACTGAGGAAGTTAAAAGTAGAAAGGAGTGAAAGAAAGGTGTTTTTTGACTTTGGAGGGCCAAGCACATACTGATGTTATCCTGGTTTACATGGAGAATAATGTGAATAGTCACTGAGTCTCATTCCTGCTTATATTGCAGGAAATGGTGCCTATTGACAAAGACACCATGCAAAGTATTAGGAAGATGTCACAGAAACAGACTTGTGATTCAATAAGATCACAAATCAATCCGTGAGTTGACTGTAGCTTAGAGAGGAGGTAAGAGCTCTCTTCTATGCCTCAAATGTGGGCTGGAACACCCCTTCTACTTCACTATACTCAGGGAGGTTTTATTCCAAATCTTGTTATGTTAGTCCAATGTTTGAACCTCCTCTGAGTTTGGACACAATCCTAAAAGGTATACAAAATCATGATGGCCCAATTTTTCAAGAAATTTGGCTGACATCTAGCTATCAAGTGCTGTCCATGCCGTAAAAACAGAGTTAGTAGGTATTAATCCTTTGACTAATCAAGATATGTACTGTGGAAAGGAATTTTTGCATACCTCTTAACTGTTTTTTGTCAAGTGTGGAAAAATTATGTGTTTAATAAGCTCATTTGTTAGCCTTTAATGTGCCACTCCTGACAAATACCATCATGTCACCATTTATTTAGTGAATTCTACATTGAAGACTGTCCCAAGACGAGATTCAGTAAGTTACATCCCGTAGTTATATTCTCAACGAAGAAGTAAGAAGTAAGAGAATTTGTGTAATTGTGTAATTCCAGTCTGACAGTCCAGTGCTCAGAGGTGATCAAGTGTTTACCATTGAGCTATAGAGTCACTGAATGTTAGACAGAAGAGCAGAAGGGCAAATCTTCCCACTGTACAACCCAGGAGATTCGATCAGGAGAGAATGGAGAAACAGCATGGCTCCAAGAGCATGTCAATCTCAGTTGTAAAATCTATTTAGTGGATGGAAAGCCTCATTTTCCAGTGTGATTAAACAGTTTTGTGCCAGTGCAAATCTCTTGGCTTCATGGGAAACTCTATTTATGGAATTGAGTTAAATTTTTCAGGCTGAACAATTTTTGTTGGGTTTTTTCCCCCCTGCTCTCTGCACTCAAAAAGTTGGGGAGGTGTTGATCCCCCTTTCTTTTCAGCATGGTTGTCTATGATACAGAAACTGAGAATTCAAATCTCTATGTTCCCTCACATTTAAGAGGGTGCCCTCAATCCTGGAGCTGTAGGATCTTTCTTCAGACTTCTGTTTCGCTCCCAGTCTCCTCTGTGCATGCTTTTTCACTCTGCAGAACATGTTCCTCAAAATTAAGACAGAAGTCCATATCCTACTTCTCCAAGGGGCATTCAGTTTATCATGAAATTATAGTAAATTTATTTCCATTTGTTTTCCAAGTATTTAAGTATTTTATAGCAAAATGGAACACTGGTAGGATAAATTCAGAACAATTCTATGTATGCATCATGTCACCTTCCCTTCTGAATAGCATATAAAACAATATTCAGGGAATGTGCAGAAGTTAACTCCCTGCCCTCTGGGTTATTGATTAATTAGAGAAACTTGTTCTACCTCACTGGTTTAGTAGATGGGGCCTAAAACTAGTACTTCATTTTCATTTTTATTGCTTTTTGATAAATAAGGAATAGGATCTGTTTTGTTGTACTTTTTATTCATCAAACTAAATTTTAAATATTTAAATTCCACCTGGACTGATCTGAAACTTCTTTCGGATTTAACTACCAGCTTAAAATCTCATCTCTTTTATTAAGCCTGTAAGAAACTGAGATGTGTTATTTACCCACTCATTAGTACCAAGTTTATGATAATATAAAATGATAACCCATATCACCAGCAAGGCTCTTTATTAATATCACTTCCCATAAAATTTGCCATTATAACTTTTTGACAAAGCTTAGCATTTATTTTTCTTGATGTATAGCTTTTCATTCTGTTTCAGGTAGTAGACAGAACTTCAAATGAATCCTTTTAGTTCAGTAAAGTAAATGGGAGCTCTGCACAACACTACTCAGTTCAGCATTATTTAATATTTTTCGGTACATGCCTTTGCTGCACCAAAATCTACGTGCATGCTAATGATTTTGTCTGCTACATGTTGGCTGCATTCCGTTTTTTTTTCTTCCCCAAAGGGGTGAAGTTAATGCATTTGCTTCAATCCAAACAGCCATAAGTCTGTTTTCTCACAGGTCTTTATACGATGCAGTTCTCACTCCACTGCATGTTGCCAATTGCCAGAATGGGATATTGCTGCACCCACAGCTGCTGCCAGACTTTCATTCAGTGCGTGCACCCAGACCAAAGGCTGCAACCATTACTCTCAAGAGCAACACTTCTGTATTTTTTCATGGGCTCCTCACTTTGACAGCAGCAGTATTATTGCTGCCTCCTCTAGGGAAGTTCACTGAGCAGCTGTAGCTGTGGCACAACTAACTCTCTGCCAGCGCCCTGAGTGGCACAGGCTACCGTGTGCATCTCATACCTTAATCCAGGTTTCTGTATTGGTTTCCTTATTGCTTTCCAGTGCATGTTGTTGTATTGCAGGGGAACTTGTTAATCAGACTGACATAGGTGAGTACTGATGAAATTGGAACTTCTGCTGTTCTTGTGGCCATTGCTGTTGCAAGTGATTGTTTTTATTCTGCATGTTCTAGAGCTGCTGTGGTTTAACACATTTCTCAAAAGATTATTTTTCAGGTAAATGCACCAAAATCTCTGTATCTGTGAAGAAAATGTGCCTGCAATAGTAACCACTATTTAAACTCTGATTAAACTGTAGGGTGATAAGATGCTCAGATCACTGAGGTCCTACTCTTAGAGACAGGGATCTTTTTCTCATATTGTATATTTTCACCCTGTCTGTCCCCAAATCTGAATTCTTGTGAATTGATGGCAGGATGATCTTAGAAGAAAGTCCCATTTTTGCCATTTGTTTCGCATGGTAGGTCATTGGGTCCCAGAGCTCAGATTTGTACCAATTTCATTCCCATTGCAAGACCATGACAAACTATTGGAATGGCAGGAACTACAGAAATTAAGGGTTGGAGAAGAAAGGTTTCCAGACACATTTACTAAAAGCAGTGTCTCTCATTGCAAGGTGCTGCAGTTGTTAACCGTGCCCCTGAAATAATAAGGAAGGTTCAGATTCACACCAGACAATCGCAACACAATGGACATGACACTGGAGTCACAAGCACAAAGGGATGCTGTCCTTGGCAAATTACAGTGGAAAGGACCTGGTCACATGAAGATGAGCCTAGCACCCATTGCCATAGCTAAGCCAAGCAGAACAAAGGCTGGCTTTGACAATCAGCATTTCATGCATACAAACCAACTTCTACTTTAGCAGGCAAAATAGGCATTTATTCTACCAGGAATTGCAAATCACTCTGTTCACACATTTCAGAAGCTGTAGGAGGTCAAGCACTGAGTTAGGCACCCTGGTTTCGTTTTCCCCGTCTTCATATTTCTTGACCCCAGCTGAAGAACAACAGCCTCACCGATTCACCAGATTCCCTGGGAGTAATGCCATATGCCAGCTGTTAAATGCGCTGACACCTACATAAAAGCATCTTGTATTAATACGGGCAAAAGCACTATTGCTGGAAATCAGGCTTAATGTGCCATTTAAGAAACAGTTAGGTTGTTCTTTAGCCTCTGTATGTTGTCTGCACAGCTCCATCACTCCTGCTCTGGCCTGTTTTCATCTCACTGGTGGATTTTTCTCCTGACATTAGGAATATCCAACTCAAGAGAAATAGACTCCTTGAGTTTTCAGGCTGCCCTCTCCTAGCAGAGGCATGTGCTGGCTGTGACTCAAACATAGGAGACTGAGCCAGCCTCAGTGAATGCTGGTATTGTTATTTTTGACAAACTTTTCATAGCTGTCTGAAAGGAGAGAAAATATAGAGTTAAAATGTTGATTTCAACTTTATCAAGTTAAGTTAACTTCAATTTTAATTGTTTCCAACAAAAGCTGCTAAGGAGAGTTTCTTGGCTTGGCACCTGGGGACATGTACAAGGCTTTGACAAGCAGTGCATGTTATTCTGAAATCTCTTGGTCTTTTTTTGTTTTTCTTTTCCCCCTCAGATATTGCTTGACAAAAAACAGCCCTCATATGATAAAGAGGTGCAGTCAGAGGACACAGTGAGAGCCAGGAACTTTCTGCCCATACTGCGGTACTAATCCCCTCTCTGGTGTTGGCTCATCCCTCTGGTTCAACATGAGGAACTTCTATAATGGGACTGCAAAACGGGAATAAATAGGCTTGGATAATGGAGATGGTCTTCCAGTTGCAGAGCCATGGGGCAGTCACCAGACTGAGTGTGGCCATGAGGAGGGCTACACTTGCAAAGCCGTAGGGTAGGGCAGGTAGCAACTCCTCACCATGTGCTGTGGGGAATGGTTCCTGATCCTCACTTTTTGTTGAGTCGATTGTCGAGGCTTTGCGGAAAACCTATAGATCAGTTTGCGTGTAGGATGTGCCATATTGGAACTTTCAGCCCTTTTGATCCCCACTGGCTTACTCTATCTGCCATCTGGGAAGAACTTCCTCCTCAGGAAGGTGTGGGTGGCTCAGTTTGAATGGGTGACATACAAGTCCTCAACTAAATGTCTTGTGGCCTTCTCATGGCAGCCTTCAGCTAGTGTATTGAAGCCTGAATGGTCAAAGAACAGGACTCTGGACTTCTCAAAATGGATCAGAGGACATTCAGAGCAAGACAAGTGAGGCAAGGTAGGTTGGCAAAGTGCTATGGGAAATGAGAATTGCTGTAACCATTGCCCTTTTAGGCAATTACTATTTTACACCATCCACCTGCCACCCCTGTGACCTTCTGCTAAGTTTTAGTATAACATTTATGTCCTGAAACAATTAAAATTTGAACAAATCTTCATTAGGAGATGCTTTATGTTGTTTCTCTCAAAGGAGTGTGTTTTCCCATAAGCATCACATGAATTTTGTGTGAAATCTGAAAGCAAAGTGAATGGTTCTGCCTTCTTTTGAAACTGGAGGAATAGAGGCCAAACCCTTTTATTCCTCTTGGCAAGTCAAAATATAAAACCTATGGCAGGGAGCTCACTTGGCCTAGTTTTCAATTCTCTGATGAAACACACACTACAGTTATATAATTCATCTAACTCCCCTCACCTGATTTTGGTTCTCAATGCCTCTTCTCAAAGAAAAGCAAGCGCTGAAGAAGTAAAGATTAATAATAATAAAAACATGGCTCAGGATAGAGAACATGCTTGATACATTACATCAGTTCTAGCTGGAGAAGCAAAATTTGATGGCCTGACACACAGCGTCCATAAACCCCCCTTGTATCTACCTTCATAGCAATGACCATTTTTATTAGTGTGCAGGGATGTTTCTTCTTATATCCTCTGTGTCATCCCATTCTCAGCAAGTGCTTCTATTGAAAAAATAGTGGTGAGGACTGCTCATGGCCTTTAAATTAAGCACATACTTAAGCTATTGCAAGGTTTTTCAGTGCACACTACCTTGCAAGATCCATCCTCTAGAGGTTCTGTTTTCCTTTACATTATTGGTCTTGTATGGGCTGCTGGAAAACTAAACAGCTCAGCATGTGATTCACTGACAGTGTGATTTCCCTGAGTGTCTGATTAAAAATAATAAACCTTTTCCTTTCAAACATCACCCTTGTCCTTTCAATGCAACAAGAAACTAAGCTGACATCCTTGACTTTACCTCATACTGAGGTTTTAATAAGGCTGGAGATGTGTGAGTATCAGATTACTTCCCAGTGAGAACCAAATAGCTATTTCCTGAGGGCACTTGACCTACTTCCAGAGAAAGTAATGTGGTTTTCAGATGACAAAACTAAGTCTTATCCTTTATGCATTAACAGATCTATTACGGACAGGTCTCATCCTCTTTTACCTGGTCACACTAATTACTTAATATTCAAAGAACTTCTTGGAATGTCTGTGATAATTAATGACAAAGATGTTTTTATTTAGAAACCAGTTTTCTTTGAAGCCACAAAGCCATTTTTATGGAATGGAAATATTTGCAACATGGAACAAAGCTGAAGTTGGAACTTGTTTATTTATTAAGGCCAGTGCTTAATCCTAACTGCTCTGTTGGAAAATGTGTATACCTCAAGGCCTGTGCTGAAACTATTTTACACCTAGGAGTCAATTTTCCTTAGGCTATTGACCAGTTCAGTATTAACATCACATAGATGCATATGATGCAACGTGAGGAAGGCAGAAGTTATCTCTGGAGAGAGATAGTGCTGCCTCCCAACTCGCACCCCAGCTCTGCCACACACCACATCTGATGCCTGGAAATTACAAGAAACTAAAAGTATCTGACATCAGCAGTGCTTCCAGTGATCTTGCTGCACTAGTTTGTCTTGCTTTGTGGCATGCATGTCTCAAATGGTATTCAGTAGATGGAGTAACAGAGTCCACGAATATACAAAAGTTCTTTCTGATGGTGCATCCCTGTGGTAAGCCCTCAAAATATGTCTCAGGTTATCTGGGATTCTGTTATTTTTCAATCAGCAACCGCATTCAGCTTGACTCTGCAGGATTTGTGTTGGTGTTTCACTGCACAGCCTTGGCAGGTCTAGAGAGCCTTCTTTCCCCTGCAGGGAATGAGCAGAGTAACTGTGTGCTTGCTGTAATACTTGGTGTGCTTCTTTTCACAGCACCTGCTTGGGTGGAAGTGGTTGGCTATCTCCTTCCTTCATCTTCGAGACAGGATCCACTTCACTCCACACGTGCTGTTGAGGGATTCATCCACTGAAGGGCTGAAGCTGTTACTGCCTTGTGTGGATGGTGTATCAGGTTCCACATTACTAATTTTACTGGATGTATTGGGGGGAACAGTAGACTGGAGTTTTTTTGATTGTTGCTACAAGTTCCCAGTAAGTAAATTTCACTTGGCTGTGGAAGGTATTTTAAGAGAGTGGCTGTGCAATGAGCTCTGGGAAACAAAGTTTTGGGTTGTGTGTCTATGAAATTTATTACTAAAAATGTTTGTTCACACAGTTTCCTCCAGGTTTCTCTTTTCGTGATGTAGCCTGAGATTTCTTGCTAGTTTCCTTTTCCAGTCACAAGTTTATCAAGGCATTACCTCTTCCATTTGTTATTTGGTCCAGCATCCTTTTAAGCAATGTACTTGTTCCTTGTTAGTGGTTAGACATGTGTTTGAGAATGGAGAAGTGCACCCTAGGAAGCACAAAGATTCATCATCTGCAGGGACAGTTAGCATTAGACCATTTATCTTGGCATAACACTGGTAACTGAAGACAGACAAGGTTTAACCAGTGCTCATTTACATACATGACTTAAGTGGTGGGACTGAGGTAGGTGACCATATAGTGTAGCTACATGCTTGCAAACAGTAGTCTTCATGCTTTCATAGCACATCACAAGGTTTACACTCCAAGCACAGGGATTTGCTTGGCTTTGGCTAGCTTTGACATCAGTGATTTCTATGAAAACTATTTTTATGTTGGGAAAAATGCAAGGAAACATATTCGTGATATAAAATCTACTACTCCCACTCCAGCCCACCTTCCAGCTCCCCCGTTCCAGAGATCAGCTTTCTTCACCTGGGAAATTCCCCAGCACAGGCAGTAGTTCTGGTCTTACATCTTGTGTTAACTCTTATCACTTGGTCAGGATAATGGGGAGACTCAGTAGGCAAGAATTGTCCATCAGTAGAATTGTGGTGTCCTTATGTCCTGCTTTCTGCTGAGGAATGTATTGCACCATTAACGCTTGTATGTGCTTCTTTTCTCTGTGGACCGCTCTAAGACTTGCTTGTAAAAAATACTGTGCCTTGAGAAAAGACACAGGGGCAAAGAAAGGTCCCAGAGGGCCCGTGAAGCTGCTGGCTGTGCTAGTTGAATCAAAGCAGGGAATATTTGTCTTCCTCTCTGAGGACAGCAGCTCTTTTGGCAGTGCTTCTGCCTTTAGCATCAAGCTAAGATTAATACTCGGTTGCAGAGGCTTTCGTTCCTGCCCCCAGCAAAGTTTTACATTGTCATTTAAATCAGTTTTCCCCACTGTAAGATCCTCTTGGGAGTGAAGTAAGACAGGAGTTTGCTGTCTTTTGAGGCTTGGAGGGGTTTGGGATATTCAACACTGCAGAAGCAATTTAGCACCCCAGAAGATCGAGTTTCACTGTAGAAAAATTCAAAAGTAAATGAAGCTCTGGCTTGAATTTCTACAGACTAAATGGATAGATAATGAAGGGAGTATTTCCAGCAAATAGGCTGGGCATGGGCACATAATAGGATGTAACTGAGATCTGTCATACCACCCTCTGCCTCTGTAGCTTGGCCACTCACATGCTCTAGTCCACCCATGGTGGCCTAAAAAGTTCTTAGTCCCCTTCATTTGAATTTCACCCATTTTTCTGCTTGCAAAATAACTATACAGAGGTTTAAAAACATTTAGTAGTCCAGAATACACAGTTAGTGCTTGTTACAGGTTCATTTTAGCTGTCTATAGGCAATTGGCCAAGCCTGTTTGGTGCATTGCTGGTTGTTCATTTTCAGTGTGGGATGCGGGGCACTGAAGAAACATGGTACCACTTTTGACGATGAACTGGCTGCCTCTGAAACCAGCACTCTGCAATGCAAGTGATTGCAAACATTTATGAGACGAGCTAACTCAGAAATCTTTCAGGAAATATTCTTGTGAATTAGATCTTGCTAGTTCAAACAGTGCAGAAAACGAGCAGAGAGATTATAAAAACCATTAAAGCAAGCTTGTGGTAACACAGTCAGTTTGGATGCACGCTAATGAAAATGACTCTTTTAATTACAATTTTAACTCTAATTCACACTTCAGCAACATTCAGCAGAAGAGCAGTTATACAGGTCTGTCAAACAAACATCTTTAAAACTTCCTTTATTTAGTTAAATAGACACTTTTGAGACTTAGCCATATGGTTTGTTGCTGTTGGCTAAATTCTTTGTGTACCCAAATTAATTTATTCTGTAAGATTATGGAAACCTACTGGCACATGCTGTGTATTTCACTGGAAAGTTACAGTATTTCTACAGCTATTGTAAGAAAATGAAGATACATTTCTGGAGTTTTCAGAGTATTTTTGTTGCTGACCTGTAGCTTTTGTTACTGATCTGTGTCTCACAAAAAATCATACAACACCGAAATCTCATTTTGTTCAGTGAAATTTGTAATAAAAATTTTGCAGGGAAGTCAGAGTAGTAGCTGGAATTGGTTTGGGGTTTGGGGGATTTTTTTTTGGTAAGCTGATGGCTCCCATTGTGAAACAATCATTGTACAAAGATTGGAGAATGGATGCTGATCTTTCAGTTTTTACATTTTTGTCATTGGAAGAATGAATCTGAATAATCATGGAAGCATTGAAATAACACTTGAAAAAAAACATTAGGTTGTCTATAGTGAAGTGATTATGAAGGCCTTGTCTACACCCAAGAAATCCATCACAACCATGTATCAAGAGCTCTGAAGCTAGTGGGGGTTTTTTAGTGTGTAAAAGTCATGGCAGGGTTAGGGCTTTTTTTGGGTCTAATTCGAAGTTTATTGCTCAAGAGGATGGAAACTAATGACTTAATTCTGAAAGCAATTCAGATGGGTTTCCACTGTTTCTCAGAAGGGCTGGCTGATGAACTCTGATTAACTGCAGCTGAAAAGGTGTAGATTTGCTCAGCTGCAGTCCTAGAGTAAAGCTTGGTTTGATCAGACAGTGGACAGATCAGGGGGGAACCATCCATGCCTAAGCTGGGGTGATTGGGCAGGGTGAGATAGAAGTTTTTTCAGCTCTCTACTGTGGAATTATGTGGGGTGCCCAACTTGCTTGGGTGAGACCTGCAGCTTGGTCATACAAATAACTGCAGCATCCACTGTATTTTATGAGGGATGGGCAGGAAAAGGTTATAATTTTAACATTTGATGTAAAAGTTTCATTGGGAATCTAAATTAACTGTAGTAGCAGGTCTGTTGAATGGAGGATGCATACGATATGGCAGAGGGAAGCAGAATGCCTACAAAAGCTCAGTGCTGACCAGGTAAGCTCAATTCTGGCTCCAAAAATATTGCCACAGTGAAAGCTGTGAAGCAAGAGTGAAGGGAAACGCCTTCTAGTGAAGATGAGGTACAAGTGTAAATAGCTGAAAATACAATTAAAGTTGATAGACCAGCCGCAGGCATTCTGCAAACCATGATCTGCCGAGGTTGTGAATTTCAGTTCAGAAAAATCCTTTTACATGGAGGTGAGATGTCACCATTTTTTTAATCACTTTCCCCTGGGCATGACAAAGTACTTGGAAACTATAAAGACAAGATACTTTAGGAAACCTTTTGGTTTCAAGATGATTACAAGGTATTTTTTGAGCTAAATGGCAAGCTACTCTTTCTGCACTCCACACACCCATGTTTTGCAGGATGAACCTTATCTGTTGTTTTACAAAGTTTAGCAAAACAAGCAATCAGACTATAGTTAATTTGATTTCAAGGCCACCTTCTCCATGAATGGAAAGTGGAGTGTTGGCCACTCACACTTGTGTGAGGTAATCCATGAAGTGACTCCATGCAGATGATATCTAAGTCCACCACATGGATCAAGCCAATCTCTTTTCCTCAGAGCTACCTTCCTATTGGGCCAGGTATTGGGAAGAGTACGTATGCTTACCTGCTTTACATAGGTTTGTCTTTCTGTTGATGTTCTGCTCATTCTGAAGATGAATGAAAATATTTTTTAGCTTCCAAACACCATGATAATGAGAATACTATATATGGTGCACCCACACATGCTGTTGGGAAAATATCAGGGAGTAGAACAGTGTCTAAGGTATCTGCAGCTGATGCAACATGGGATGGGAGCTGAAGGGTGGCTGATGGGGAATGGCACAGGAAGAGCAAAGGTGGCTTCACTAGAATGGTAGAGTCACCCAGCAAAGAGACCGATTTGCAGATGGATTTGTTGAGTTTCCACTGTTCTCAGTGCAGTGTCTCCTCAGGGAGAGAGCTCCACTTTTTATGGGAAAGCCTGGGGTTCAGGCAATCTGCATTCAGTTGACAGTGGGAAGTACATTCATACTGTCTGCTGTTCTTGCTCCTATCTGCTACTCATTACTGACACTGATTTGGATTGCTAGTTGTTATTCAGGAAAGATTCTGCATGGAAACTTATTCTCTTTCCATATAGAAACTGGGTGTCTGATGGTAGCTATTTGAGGGTGTAGCAGAGAGGATAAAATGCCCAGTGACACCAGGAGAACACAGTGAGCTGAGATGTCTTGAAATATTTAAGTCCACTGTGTACAGAAATGTGTGTTTCACCTGTCTGCTAGATACCTGCATTAAACCAGGTAAGAAGTTCTGCAACAGTTCTTTAGACTTTAAAAACAGCAACAATGGCCACAAGCACAGAGAAAAACCTCTTCATTATCCTCTTCAATGGAAATGGAAATTCTTCTATGGAAAGAGAGGTAGTGACAAATCTACGGGGTGACATCCACCCCTCCTGCTCCCAACACTGAGAGTAAGTGTTGAGCTGTCTTGTATCTTCACCTTTTCCTTCTCGACCTTCTGTGCTGCAAGCAGGGGTGTGACCTTTTCCTTCACACGGTTCATTGATTTCTACACTTGGTAATGCAGGCCTTTCCTCTCCCCTTAGACACCAAATTAAAGTTTAATTCCACTGAAGGTGGAAGGACTGCTGAGCGGGGGTTCTGCTGAACACTCAGCAAGATCTTCTGGGACTTAATTATGCCTCAGGTCTCTTGTCCTCTTATCTCATTAAATCCCATCCCCCTCCTTGACCTGACATTTCCTTCGAAAGAGAGCTCCTTTTCCCCAAACTGCTTCTATCTTTTCTAGGTAATAACTGCAGCTTGCCTGCTTCTTTTGCTTTTATACAGGGAATGCCTTTTGCTGATGGCAGCTTGATTTGCCTGGTGTCAGAAAACTTTACCAGCATTGCCATGGAGGACAGTGAAACAAACTGGTCATTTAGTCATGTACAGCTCATTTTGATTCCTGTCATCAGTTACTAACATAAGTAAACAGAAATTCACTTCAAACTTAGTAGTTTGAGAAGGCAAAACGAACATTCTACAAGTACTTTGGGGAAAATAAGGAGATGAATGACAGGCATGTAATTCGTCACAATAATTAGATGGGTTTAAATACTGTACTAATCTCAAGACTGCTCATGAAGTTCTTCTGGTTTTTTAATATCAGAGGGTGAAAAAGTAGTCAGTGAGAGATAGTCCTTCCATCTCCAGAAAGTGAAACTGGAAGTGTTTCATCAACTCACTTTCTCCACAGTGTTTTTGTTACATGCTCTCGTCTCAGCCCGCTCACCTACCTGCTGAAGCACTCTGTGCTAGGAACAAAATTACTCTAGGACAGCATCTTCTGACTGCACTGCTCAAGTGAATACTGTCACAAGGGCCCTTGCTCTCACAAGCAGAGGACAACAATTCTTGCTCTATTTCCAGCCTCATTAAATCTCAAGTGACCCTTCTGAATCACAGCAGGAACTTCGATAGAAACACATGGCTCCTAAACATCGGAGGTGAGCCTGCATTTATTGATTCCCTTCTGGGTCTTGCATTAGACTTTGGTTCTCACAGCTTGGGGAGTTTGTTTCCCTGTACTCTGGGGATGGAAGAACTCCAGCAACACATTTCCAAAATGAATTTTGTTAAATCGTATTCTCTGTAGAGTATTGCTGATCACAGATATCACACAACCACAAGTCCTCCTTTGAAGAATCATGAGACTCACTTGAAAATGTCAACATTCCTTTTTGGTTTAAAATGTTCTGAGGTCTTTACTTGTCTTCTAGAAAATCAGTTGTCTTCCATGGTAACATTTGCCAGACTGCTTTTCCACAACTTTTTGTTGTAAACAAAACTTGAAATTCTCCCCAAATCACTTCAGGAACCTTTAAAAAAGGTCTTACTCTTGAGGAAAGACTTGGTGAGGAGGAAGCTATAAAATGCAGTGCTTTATGAGTAATCCTCTTAGGGATTCATTGCAACCTGCATTTATAAACATAATATGTCATCCATTTTAAAGAAGATCCTAAACAGGACAGTTGATGCCATGGATACCATTCCAAGTTTAGCCCTTTTTACCAAATTAACAGGATCCATCTTCTTTCAGCTTTTATAGTACCTAACAGCCCCATGCCCCACACTTGCTAGGTGGTCTGTAGTAGCTCTCCATATGCTGCCATTTTATACATATCATTAAATTTCCCTGCTGAAATCAGAGCAGACTGCAATGTTATATGAAGTCGCTCAGGATGTTTTCCTGTCAAATTTTGAAAATGTCCAGGGATGGAGAATGGGGATTCCACGATGTCTCTGGACAACCTGTCACAGTGCTTAATCACTGTCATAGGGAAGAGTATTTTCCTCATGACCAGTTTGAACTTCCTTTCCTGCAAACTGTGATCACTATCCATTGTCCTTTGACTGTGCATCTCTCAGAAGAGGCAAGATTTGTGTTCTCTGCAACTCTCTTCTCTATAGCCCTGACTAGATGGCTGAAGAGAGTTATTAGAACTTTTTTATTTTCTCCCTATTTTCCTTATCGTCTCAAAGGTCATATGCTCCAGCTCCTCACCATCTTAGTAACCTCCCTCTGGACTCACTCCCAGAACTGAAGACTACTCCAGATGCAGCCTCACAAGTGCCAAGTAGAAGTGAATCATCTTTTCCTTTGACCTACTTTTGATACTTATGCATTGCTGCAAGAGCTTGCTGCTGATTCAAATTGACTTATTTCCTACCAGGACCGCAAGATCCTTTTCTGCAGAGCCTCCAGCCTGTACCAACACATGGAGTTCACTTCCATGTGTAGCATTTTGCATTTCTTAGATCTAAGTCCGTAGTAACCCTTTTGGCCTGTTCATCCATTCTGAAAGGTAGATCTGCCCCTCCTGCATTTTGGCTCCTCATACAGTTTTGTCAGATCTGCTGAGAATGGAAAATGCTGGTAGCAATCCTATTATTTCTAGCAAAGATACCAAATATTTCATGCCTTGTTGATACCTTCTTGCAATGTTTGGATCCCCAGATCTGCTATCACCATCCTCCTCTGTAGACTAAAACAGCTGAGGAAAGAGTTGATATCTGTAGCACTCTGCTGTACAAAGAAGCAACATCTTCCTCTTGGTCTCTCAGCATATTTTGTGATACCATCCTTCCCTCCCCAAATGAAGCTTGCTGTAGCTCTTCTGTGCTGTTCAACTGGCAAAGACTGAGGTTTGATGCCTGGCTTTGTGCACATGCTGAAGGCACACATTGTCCACTCAGAAAACAGTCAAACAGCAGGCAGTGATTTCCTGTTAAAGGATATGTAGGGAAGGGCCACCTCCACACCTCTTTAGCAGCTTTTACAAAATCATTGGCTTTAATTAAGTATCTTTTTTCATGGAAATGTTAGCTCAGAATCAAATGTCCTTTCCTATGATTTTCTGTCACTGAGAAGTGTTCATTACAGATAGGTGTGAGAACTGCTAAGACTGCAAAAATAAAAAAAACCCTATACTTTTCATTAAGACTGCTGACTCACACAGTGTCTGCTTTGTTCTGTAGGTGGTAATAAGGTGTTGAAGAGCAGGTTCCTGGGAGCAGTGGACAAAAGAACTGACGTTTCTAACAGATACAGTTCCCTTCTTGCCCTAATTTTATCTCTGGAACTGAATCTGTGCTGCTGTGTCCTAGGCTGAAACTCTGTAGACCCCTCTGCTCAGAGGAAATTAGCATCATTCCAGCTTCATGCACATGGGTGGCTCATCTTCCTTTGAATTGGGGTGCAGTCCAAATCAAAACTGCTCCTCAGAAAGGAGCAGCTTCAAATTATAGAGACATTACAATTTGGATCATGGTAATTATACAGTACTCCTGGATAAGAAGACAGGTAACAGCCAATCAGTAGTTCTTTTTCTTTTCCCCTTGACTGGCAAAGTCAGCTGGTGAGGAAGAATTCAGAAGCAGATACCCTTCTACACTGAGATTTTTTAATACAATTTTCAGCCTTTAGCTTTAAAGTCCAGGGGAAGCACTATCACAGTAGGGAGAGGAGTCATTCATCCTACGAAAAACAAATGACTCTTTTTAATCCCTTGGTTTTTTCCTCATTGACACTTGACTATTTTTTACCCTTTACCCTGTAGGTAGGAAGAGAGACAAGAAGTTCCTTGTTTAAATGTCAGAATATTGCTCCTTGGCTAGCTAGAGAGAGTTGATCATGCATGGGAGTCGCTCTCACCATCCAGGGAATGCTCAAAGGCAAACTGATTTAGCCCCTTGCATCCACAATCCATCAATCCATCACTGTTTGTGTTCATCTTCCACAAACACCACCACACAGCAGCAGCTGCAAGAAAATCATTAAGAGCTAAACTGAAAAGAATTATATAAAAAGCATGCTAGAGATTCCCCTTTTCAATAAAGATTGGATTTTTTTTGGCTTCACTAATAATTAAGCAGGACCAGCTGTCACCGTGGCTATAGAAATAATCATGCTCTTTGCATTCTGACTGCTTCATACACCATCTCCATGGTCCCATAAAGGAAGAAGTAGACACAGGCTTGAAGACCATCTGGACTGAACTCTAGTTACCCTAGCAGCAGCAAAGCTTCAGCTGGGGTAGTAGCTACAAGAGACATAGCAGGATAAGCAGGAAGCACTTGCTTCACACCAGTACTGTTGAGCAGTGGGAATAACTGTGCTATGAAGTATTCATCATGCAGTTCAGCAGCAGTGTTAGGAGGACAATGAACTCTGGGTGTCCTGTGGGCTGGCACTGGGCAGAACTTGGCTTTCCTGTACCCTTCAAGTCTTGTCAGAGCTGAGATGTGGGGAGAAAGCCTTTTTCTCCATAATATGGTCAAGCGTGTCTCTCACTAACACAGGGACATTCAAGAAAGGAGTGAAAGCACGACAAGTAGGGATGTAGCACAGCAGAGGGCTTATCTGCATAGTACAGCGCTCATGAAGCAGGATTACTGTGAAATAAGAGTATCCAAATGAGTCATCAAGCAGCCTGATACAACATCAAGGCTAGCCATGGTTCATAAAGTACCTTGCAATGTTCTTTGATTCTCTGTAAATCCTCAGTATCAGGTCAGGAAAAAAAAAAAAAGAAGCCCAGGAATCCATCTGAGTGCATGGTCCCAAGAGGTACACAGATTATTCAAACAAGGCACAGTCCAAAGGGTTGTGCACACAGCAGGAGCCTGGGGATCTGGGTCTCTCTCTGCTGTCTAAGGATGTGGAGGAAGCTCTCAAGGCACCTTCAACTAACTTAGTTTTTCAGCTGGTGAGTTTTGAGGTGAAGAGTTACTCTGGGCTCCTTGCCATGGACTGACATGCTACCTTTTACCCTCTTTAGTCTGTGAGGGTGGCTGTAGAAGCATTACAACATCAATGCTGAAACAGAGCCTGAACAGAGTGAGGTGGTAGAGGGAGAAGGCGAAGAGGAGAGAAAGGGGATTTGGAATGAAATTGAAAAGATGGAGAAAGGGAAGAAGTACAGAAAGGACATTTGAAATTGAGAAGATTGTGAATCTTGGAGAACATAGAGTCCTGAAAGAAGCAGGAGAAAGGATAAGATAGGTCATAATTATAGAAATGGGAGAAAGGAGAATCTGGGGTACCTATGGAAAGAAGACAATAGGAGAAACAAGGTCAAAATAAGAGAAAAGAAAATGGGAGCCACCTGGGAAAGAGTGAGGGAAAATAGTTGGAGTGGAAAAGTATGGGAAGATGCAGAGAAAACCACCGGTAGGAGAGAAAAGTCTGTACTTGGGTTGTGGCTGGAGATAGCTGAGGGAAGAAAGAAAAGGAACAGGGTGGCACAGCACAAATGCAAGACTGTGGTTCTGGAGAGGACGAAAAATTACTCAGATGGCAAGAGAGCTTGTACTAGTTTGAAAGCAAACGAGTGAGAGACTCAAAATCAGAACTACAATTTAATAGGAAAAAAAAATAAATGCAGTAGTACAGAAATACTGACAGAGTCAAAACACAACCTGACAACCTGCTGGGCAGGGTGGTGGCACCAGTCCGATTAAATGGTGGCTTCAGTCCTCCCGAAGTGATAGATACGGTTCTGTTGAAGCGGTGATCCTGTAGGAGGGTCTTCAGGTCTTCCTCTGAAGGTCCAGTGGTGGTTATGTAGCTCTTGACCTCTGGGAGCCCAGTAGGTAAGGGCTGAGTGTGGTGTTCCAAACCTCAGATGAGATCCAGGCGGGAATGCTTGGTTCCTCCCCCTGGGCGGAGCACCTCACAAGAGCATGATGTAATTTTATGAGTCACACAGTGCGACTTGATGGCCCATTAACAGAAGATACACCCCGGAGGGAGTTATCAGGGATGTGTCATGGAAGAGACAAAGAACATTGCCCCACCTCTTTTTAACAGATGGTGATAGAATACATGCTTTTGGTTACACCTTACATTGTAACCTGAGACAGAGCTGAAGAGAACATCGTGCAGGAAGGCATGAAGAAAGGGATGACAGGGGAAGAGATAGCAAAAAAGAGAGATGGAACTAAAGAGTGATGAGATAAGATAAACTGGGAAGAGAAAATCCACCAGTTATGAGAATGCTCATCAGCTTTTATCTTGCTTCCACTGTCCTTGTAGTCTGTGCTTAGGCAGAGCTCTCAAGAATGGGATTTATATATTTTAAATCTTTAACTGTCTTTTTCAATATTATTTTCTGTTTCTCTCTGGTTTGTTATGATGAGAACATACTATGCCTCTGGTTGCTTCTGGGCTTATGTCTAAATTTTCTTTAGAAGAAGTCTAGGTTTCTCAAATCATAGGGGAATATGTTCAACTAAAAAACCTAAATATATTTTCAAGAAGAATGCAGTCATTAGTACTTATTATTTAATTGCACTACTTAGTGTGGAGGAAATGCTGAATGTATTATCTCCCCTCATGGGTGGCAATAAAATCTGCATGTGACTTAGTGAAACAATACAAACATTAGCTTTCTAATTTGTTCAGGGATTAAATCTGGCACTTTAAACAGAAAAGTTGTGGTTGGAATGTAATTTACTTGTATAAATACATCACTTGAAATGTATTTTTCCCTTGTACTGACAAAAGCCCAGGTGGAAATGGAGCTACTTTTTGGTTTCTGACAAGTTTATACTGGAAAAGACTAATCTGATTGAATTTGACACTCTTACAAAAAAGGAATTAAATTTAAGACAAATACTAAAATTGAAACTCAGCAGGGCTCCAGACAACAATTAGCCAAGTGCTTAAGTTCAGGTTGTGACAATCAATCTTCCTGAGAAAGGCGCAATTCTAAGATGAAAGTTGCAAGTCCGTGGTAAAGTTCAAAGTGGAGCTATCAATTGTGCCAGTACACCTGGTAGTAAATCCACACATACTAACGGAGACAGCTCAGCTGAGAAAGCCCACAGGGTAGAATCCAATGTAATACAAACCAAGGTGAATCTGCAGAGAAAAAGCCCCAAATAACCCAGTAATTTGTGACTTCAAGAAAGTGCTTAAAATGTTTTAGTTTCTAATGTCTGATGGAGTCTAACCTTGTATTTTTGCTAGATGAAAACAGTGTGCAACATCCATAGACTTTATCCCATGGGCTTTCCACGTAGAGACTGCTCCTAGTTCAAGAACCTGCCTTGTCTTTCTGTTGGTTAGAGTAGATGCCCTAAAATTGACTGCCTTAGGGAAATGCATCCCTGTGAGTACCTAATGGCTAGTAAGATGATGTTATGACTATACCTAACCATCTTCAAGTCAATGTTAAGAGAGCTTTTTAAATCCCATGATAAACGAGATAGCAGTTCTCCCAAGCTGTGTGAAGCTTTGATAAATACCATGAAAGAGAATTAGGGTACAAAAATACTTTCATAGTTCTCTGATTTAGCTATGATTAGTTTCTACCTTCTTTGCATCCTAGGAAACTAGTGAGTCAGCTATTTAATATCAAATCAGACCAAATTCTGCTCAGAATTAATAGCTGGCTGCCTTTTGGCAGCTTGCCCTCTGCATCTCATTGACTCTTTCCTTTTGCAAATGTATTTTCAGACCTGCTATTGATGACAAGTCAATTGAATTATAAATCAAAGACATGCTCCTGAACTGTCAGTAATCTAATCAAAGAGACAAAATGTGCAATAAAGACAACTTTTGATGAGTGAAGATACTGATTTTGGAATTTGCTCTAGTGGTATTTGTGATTACTTATAACTGAAATATTCACTGCTTTCCTAGTGGCTTGTTATCCTTGCACTTTCTTGTCATTCAATGTGCCTTTGAATTTCCACATCCTGACATTTCCCCAGCAGCATGGGGAAGAGACTTCCAGTTCTTCTCACTGTCTGAAGCTGTCTCATTTTGTGACAGTTTCATCTTTGAAAAGTGTGAGTCCTGCCACAGAGTGGGAGATCACCTCAGCAACAAAGTGGAGTGCCAGGAAGATTCAGATCTGCTTCTGTGAAAGTCAGTGGCAAAAACCCTGTTCATCAATGGCCCATCCAGCCAATGATCCTGGCTCATCAGTTGTGTAGAACTATATAAACAAGACAGCTGATTGCAAGGGATGAGTAAATACCATCTACAAATTCTTAATTATTTTGTTATTTAATTCCTATATAAAATCAGCAGTGGTTAACTTAGTAGTGGTCAATGGCTCAATTTTCAGATCAATGACAAGTGGTGTCCCTCAGGAGTCTGTGCTGGGACTGGTCTTTAATGCCTTCATGAGTGACACAGACAGTGAGACTGAGTGCACTCTCATCAAGTTTGCAGATAGAAACCAAGGTGTGATAGAGTTGGCACCCCCGAGGAGCAGCATGCTGTCTAAAAGGCCCTGGAAAAGCTCAAGGAGGGGACTTACTGGGATCTCATGAGATTCAGCCAGGGCAAGTGCCAACCTCACCTGGGTTGAAGTGACCCCCAGTATCAACACAGGTTCGGGGATGAAGGCTACAGAAAGTAGCCCTGCCAAGAAGTACTTGGAGGAACTGGTGGATTGAAAGATAGGCATGACTCAGCAATGTGCCCTTGCAGCCCTGAAACCAGCTGTACCCTGGGCTGCTTCCAAAGAAGTGTAGCCAGCAGGGCAAAGGAGGTGATTCTGCGCCTGTACTCTGCACTGGTGTGACCACTGGCAATGCTGCATCCAGATCTGGAGTCCTCACTACAGAAAAGACATGGATGTGTTTGAACAGGTATACAGAAGGGCTGCAAAAACGATCAAAGAGTTTGAACACCTCTTCTATGAGGAACGACTAAGAGATCTTGGCTTGTTTTGCCTGTAGCGATAGGACTAAGGTAATGGTTTTAAACTAAAGAGGGTAGATCCTGATCAGGTGCAAGAAAATAAGTTTTTTTGCTGATGGTGGTAAAACACTGGGACAAGTTGTCCAGAATGGTGGTATGTTCCCCATCCCTGGAAACACTCGAGGTCGGATTGGAGAGGGCTCTGTGAAACCAGATCTAGGTGAAGATGCTCCTGCTCATTGCAGGGGCTTGGACTAGATGGAGTTTACAGGCCTCTTCCACCCAAGCTATTCTATGATTATGCCAACTCGCTTACCTGTGAATATCTTTGCAGGTGGGCTCTTACTGGATCCTGCACAGAGATCTTTATAGATTCTGATAGATGCTTTGTGTGACAATAATGATTGGTTTTGGTTACTGGCAAGATACTTCCTATAGACAGGCGTACATTAAAGTTCCTNAGTGAGTCAGCTATTTAATATCAAATCAGACCAAATTCTGCTCAGAATTAATAGCTGGCTGCCTTTTGGCAGCTTGCCCTCTGCATCTCATTGACTCTTTCCTTTTGCAAATGTATTTTCAGACCTGCTATTGATGACAAGTCAATTGAATTATAAATCAAAGACATGCTCCTGAACTGTCAGTAATCTAATCAAAGAGACAAAATGTGCAATAAAGACAACTTTTGATGAGTGAAGATACTGATTTTGGAATTTGCTCTAGTGGTATTTGTGATTACTTATAACTGAAATATTCACTGCTTTCCTAGTGGCTTGTTATCCTTGCACTTTCTTGTCATTCAATGTGCCTTTGAATTTCCACATCCCGACATTTCCCCAGCAGCATGGGGAAGAGACTTCCAGTTCTTCTCACTGTCTGAAGCTGTCTCATTTTGTGACAGTTTCATCTTTGAAAAGTGTGAGTCCTGCCACAGAGTGGGAGATCACCTCAGCAACAAAGTGGAGTGCCAGGAAGATTCAGATCTGCTTCTGTGAAAGTCAGTGGCAAAAACCCTGTTCATCAATGGCCCATCCAGCCAATGATCCTGGCTCATCAGTTGTGTAGAACTATATAAACAAGACAGCTGATTGCAAGGGATGAGTAAATACCATCTACAAATTCTTAATTATTTTGTTATTTAATTCCTATATAAAATCAGCAGTGGTTAACTTAGTAGTGGTCAATGGCTCAATTTTCAGATCAATGACAAGTGGTGTCCCTCAGGAGTCTGTGCTGGGACTGGTCTTTAATGCCTTCATGAGTGACACAGACAGTGAGACTGAGTGCACTCTCATCAAGTTTGCAGATAGAAACCAAGGTGTGATAGAGTTGGCACCCCCGAGGAGCAGCATGCTGTCTAAAAGGCCCTGGAAAAGCTCAAGGAGGGGACTTACTGGGATCTCATGAGATTCAGCCAGGGCAAGTGCCAACCTCACCTGGGTTGAAGTGACCCCCAGTATCAACACAGGTTGGGGGATGAAGGCTACAGAAAGTAGCCCTGCCAAGAAGTACTTGGAGGAACTGGTGGATTGAAAGATAGGCATGACTCAGCAATGTGCCCTTGCAGCCCAGAAACCAGCTGTACCCTGGGCTGCTTCCAAAGAAGTGTAGCCAGCAGGGCAAAGGAGGTGATTCTGTGCCTGNGGGCAAAGGAGGTGATTCTGCGCCTGTACTCTGCACTGGTGTGACCACTGGCAATGCTGCATCCAGATCTGGAGTCCTCACTACAGAAAAGACATGGATGTGTTTGAACAGGTATAGAGAAGGGCTGCAAAAATGATCAAAGAGTTTGAACACCTCTTCTATGAGGAACGACTAAGAGATCTTGGCTTGTTTTGCCTGTAGCGATAGGACTAAGGTAATGGTTTTAAACTAAAGAGGGTAGATCCTGATCAGGTGCAAGAAAATAAGTTTTTTTGCTGATGGTGGTAAAACACTGGGACAAGTTGTCCAGAATGGTGGTATGTTCCCCATCCCTGGAAACACTCGAGGTCGGATTGGAGAGGGCTCTGTGAAACCAGATCTAGGTGAAGATGCTCCTGCTCATTGCAGGGGCTTGGACTAGATGGAGTTTACAGGCCTCTTCCACCCAAGCTATTCTATGATTATGCCAACTCGCTTACCTGTGAATATCTTTGCAGGTGGGCTCTTACTGGATCCTGCACAGAGATCTTTATAGATTCTGATAGATGCTTTGTGTGACAATAATGATTGGTTTTGGTTACTGGCAAGATATTTCCTATAGACATGCGTACATTAAAGTTCCTTAAGTGTGATAGTTTAGAAACTCTATGTTATCTATGTTGAGATGTTCCAGCCCAAAATCCCCAGTATAATTACACTTGTGAAAAAAGAGACATGTTTTTTTCTCTTGCCCTTACAGTGGTGGAGCCTGGGGGAGACAGGTAAGTCCTTCAGCTGCTTTGCTCCATTAGGTAGACGTTCTTCTTTCAGCCATTTCTTCACCTGGGCTCATCCACTGACAGAGACAGTCCCCTGTTCTGGGTTTTCATTTGAGCATAGTTCAGTGAAAGGTAATGTCACTTCCTTCATCCTTGGATGAACCAATGACATTACCTGCGACGTTGTCTGGTTTTCCCCTTGAAGGGATTCCCAGAGGTTCAGCAAAGCAGCTGTGAAAGAATCATTTGGCTTTCAGTCCTTCCCTCCAAACAAAGAAATGTTCTCTGCCTGCCCTCCAGGAAATCCCACAGAGAGAAACTCGCTTGTTCTTGAGTCCTTCAAGTTCTGCAAAACCACGTAAACAATTTCAAACTGTGGCATTTATTAAGACTTCCAGTGCATGCTGGGCTGTTCTCAAGCCTGGGTTCCACACCTTGTCTTGTGTGTCTATAGATGTTACAATCCCAGGCCTGACCACTACCAAATCCAAGTAGAGAAGTCTAGTGCTTAATTTACAGAGACCTTTGACAGTCAATTCAATGCTGACTTCTATGAATTTATGAATGGTCATTTATGCTGACTTCTGTCCAACAGTGGCATTTCTCCCATGAAACAAGATTGCATGTACTCAGTAACACTTTCTAGGATAGGGCAAGATGCAGAAGTAGTGATAGAAAAGACAAAGCTCTTGATGGAGATGTGGAGAACAGAAGACAAAACTGGCTGAGACAAGACCAACTGTTGAATTTGGGTTACTAATGCTGTAAAGCAAACAGTCTGATTAAGGTTTTTCAGTGAGAAAAGCTTCTCGAAGCAACAAATATGTGTCCCGAAGAGCTTTGAGTCATATTTTTAGCAAAATGAGAAATAAAACTTCAAACACATGTGAGTGACAATGATATTCTTTTCACTCCTGTGTTGGGAAGTAACACTACATCATTTTCCTTGCTCCTCTGTGAGTAATGTCTTCTCCAACAGCAAGGACAACTGTGCTGTATAGAATGGGCTGTTCTGGCCTTCACCAGATTCAAGAAACCTTTCTACTGACTCTGATAGTTGTTGTTTATACTAGGACCACAGTTGAGACAAGCAATAGGCATTTTAAAGGCTTACAATTAGATAAAGGGATTAATTTGCATACAATTGGCCTATGATGTCCAAATACTCTTTGGACTAAAAAGACTACTGTCTTTACCCCTACATGCTATTTTCTCAACTGATTCATTTGCAATTTTTTTTTCATTGAACAAAGCCTCTTGATATCTGTCATTTGGACAAGCAAACTTCAGGTTTAAGTTTTGGTCAGAGTTTCAAAACTGTAGCAATACAAAGGGAAGCCAGCAGGATGGCTGGGTTTGCCTGAAATTAGAATCTGAGCCTCAGACAATTAAAAATCACCAAATAAGAGTGAATCCAAGTCAGATTGTGGTTATACACTGTACCTGTCACATTGGTGTCACTCTGTCCCACATAACAGCTGATTATTCAGTGAGTATTGAGGTTGAAACACTTTTCAGCCCCCGGAGAGAGTAATCCTGTCAGGTCAGGAGGACGTGCAGGATTTAATATCTAGCTTCATGGCCTGGATGGTAATACTATTTATCACGAGTTCTCGCTCACACTCGTCATATATGTTTCTCCCCTTTTTTTGAGGGCTCTGTGGTGCTACTTTACTGGTAACAAAAGCACTGTATATTAGCAAAATCATAACCAAAGGAATATAAATGCAGAAGTGAAAAGATTCTGGTTTTATCTTTCAAAGATAAAACAAATACTTTAATCAAAGAACTGGTATTTGTGACATTTCAGACGCCCTGTTAATATCTATAACGGATTTCCCAATATGATCCTTATGGTTAGTCACCTTAGAAGCATGTTTATACTCCATTCTAATTATTTTTCTTTTTCTAATAGGCCAAATATGATTCCAGTGTCGAAGAAAAGATTGTGTCTAAATATAGCCCTGTAGTTGTGTTTTGACTTTTTCTCATCAGAACTTCTTACAAGTATTAATTAGGAGTGTCAAAAGAAAGAGGCCACTCAAGAATCCCATGGCCACCCTGTATGCACAAACACAAAGTACTTGCATGCCTTCAAATTATGTGTAATAGCATCCTGTACTGGAACAATAGCCACCTTTCCTGTTTTCCTGGCAAACCTCCAGACTGCACCTTGTCAGCCAGCACTGAGCAAATGCTATGTCAAAGTGCCAGTTTTAGTAGTTATTGACTTTGATTATTTGGCATTACCCACTGTGAGGAGTGTTGCTGCACTGTTCTCTCCGTGGAAGAGATGTACTTGTGTCCATTCCCTCTGAAGCTTGACACTTGGTAATGCCAGTCTTTGGGCTGACCTTGTCCTTACTGGTGAGACTCTCACTGCTCTTTGCTGGCATGGAGAATTTCATAGGCATTCACTGGCTTTGAGAAAGTAATATAGTCTGTGATCATAAGATTCCTAGAGTTCACAAGTTTGTCAAGACCTGACACAAAAGAAAATGTTCTCCTGACTGGAAAAGTGTTAGGATACAATTGCAAACCAGCTTAGAATAAAAGAATGTTTCAAAAGCAGAATTTCTATTTATTTTATTTTCTCAATGTCACTGGATGTGTCAGCTGGCAAGCCAGGGAAGTGACTGAACCCCACTGGCCTCCTGAATGCCTCCTCTCAGAGCTGACCTTCAGCTTCTTCTTGGGAGCTGTGTCCACCATCTGCGCTGAGGAGCTTTCTAGGACACATCTTTCTTTTCTCTTCTTTCCTCAAGGGCAGATCCAGGTCTTGACATTTTTTATTCCTGTTTTGATTCAAAATTCTCTGTGATTACTTTATTCAATAGAAACATAGATTTGAGCTTGCACAGAGGTTTTATACAACACAGTTTCAAAAATAAACATTCATCCTTTAAATAAATTTATTACCTTTGTGTTGAAAAAGCCACCTGCTGATCCAGCACTTTGAAAACTGTGATTGTGTATTTGGCAATACATATCCTAAGAAAATAACTGTAAGACATAAGGCAATGTGTATCATCAAAAATTCTACCTGGATGTGAATCTTATCAAAGTGATGTCTCTAATTCAACTATCTGTAAAAGTCGCACAAAATAGTAAAAACAGCTTTAGAAACCAGAGTGGTATTTTCTTAGCACCAGCTTTTTGCAGTTCCAAGGGCTCATGCTGTCACATGAGTTCATCTTCTGCACTCCCTCCCTTGTTTCTGCTAATGTAGTAAGCTTTCTCATTCACTTTGTGTCAGAAGCAGTTTTACTTTACAGAACCCAGTCAGTTAAAGAGTAAGCAATAAGGATGCTAGAGAAAAGGACTGTAAGTTGAACCACAAGTCTCATCCTTTCTACAGAAGGCGACAAAGAATTAAATAGGGAATAATCTCCTGCAGTGACTCGTCACTAGGAAATGCTACAGTATTTAGCATTTCCTTGAGACAGCAGGGAACAGCATAACTGACATGTCAATAAAAGCATGAGGCACCTAAAATAATATTTCATCACTAAGGTACCAGAAAGTAATGGAAAACTTTCACAGAAGGTTGAATGCTGTTTTCCCTGAGAATCTCTTTCTCCAGTGCATAGACTAACAATGTGGGTTTTCAAGCAGACCTTTGGTTTTGAGGAAAGTGGAAAGACGACAAAGTTCAACTTGGCTGTAGTGATGCACACACACTGGAGTCAGTGCTACAATTCTTGAAGAGTTTTGAAATGAGGCTTGCAGGGAGTTCATGTTGTGTCTGTTCACAGTGACCATCTGAGTCGTGATCTGTGCACCAAGTGTCCCTGATGTTACACAATCAGACATGCAAGGGTGTAATTTAAAGAGAACTACAAAGGATGGCTCCACCTAGAAAAGATCTTGAACCCACACCCATCTAAGCCTCTTTATGGTGTTAGTTTTCAATCATTTGACCAAGCAACCAAACCACATGCCAAGTAAATTTCCATGGTGGCAGGGTATAGAACTTTGTGAAAGAAGCATGTCAGAAATGTGGATGTACCGATTTTTGTGTGTACTGGCATAGCATGTTCACTTCAGGTTGCAATCACTGCTCCGTAATTTCAAGCACGTACAAACAATGTCATCTTCTTGACTTGTTGGGACTTGGGAGGCTCAGCTTTTGTTTGTGTCATATTATCTGTTTATTTATAGCACTTAAGAATTTCTTAAGCACATCCAAAATGAAAAAAATTAATTTTATATGACAACAAAGCCTGTGGGCAGGAAGGGGACAGGGGGGCTCATTCTCATAATGTTCATTAGAGCTATTTGGAATGAATGATTGACAAAGCAAATTAATCTGATCGTGGGTGCAGGATCTCCACTTGGTCTATGTAAGAAATAATACTTAGCAGAGCTGTCTTGGGCACTTTCAGAATACACACATTCCTTGGTAATATGCTGCTCTGCTGAAACACCCTGTTTCTCAGAACTGCTGTGATATTGATAAGGGGATTTTTGAGATCTAGGGCTGTTTCACTGTTCATTTGTAGAGGAGGTAAAATTAAAAGGTAACCCTTGAGTCAAACGACAGTCATTTGGCAATCCCATTGTTCGATCATGCTCAGAAAGCTTTTTTTTCACTTAGAATGAAACAAATCAAGTCTCAAAGCTGAAGAGTCACTGCAAAATAGAACTGATGGCTCCCACTGTGGGAGGTCCTAGACCCTTACTGCTGAAGGATGTATAAAGAACATTTCTCTGAAAAATAGTTTTCTCAGTAGCTTTGACTTGCACTGTTTAAGTATTTTAAAGGCCTTGGGTTTAATGATAAAATAAATTTGCATCTTTTCTTATTTATTTTGTCTGCAATATCTGTATGCAAATTATTCTCTTCAGTTAATGAATATTTCAATAGGAACACACTATTAGGCTCAGTACTGAGGCTGCAAAATGTTACAATAATTTTGAAACCTGTTATTATGATCAGCTGGTGCTTCTAGCTCAGTGATAGCAGTGGTCCTGCTCCTGATTTACCTAGGTTTGAGAGAGAGTATGAACAAGTTGTCAGAGAGTATGAACAAGTTGTCAAAAAGTTGTTTTTGTAAGTGAAATAAAAAAAACACTTGGGGGATGAAGCTCAGAAATTTTGAATGTCGTTCCTCTTTAAGTATCTAGAAAACAGATGAATAAGGGAAGGCAGAATAACAGTGAGAAAAGTGAATCCTGGTGTTTCCTGAAGCTCCAACACTGTTTCCTGCCATCTGCCCTGTCCTACATTTCTGTTGCTAGAAATGTAGGCTTGAATCCTTGGTTTTACTGGTCCTCACCTCTGTATCCTTACTTACCTGCAAAGCTGTACCAGCTAAAGCCAAAAAATATGTTTGGAGAACTGTCCCACCCCTGGAAATAGGAAACATCCAATGCTTAGGAAAAAAATCAGGCATGGACCAGGCACTGAGGAATGCTGCCCTTTTTGCACTTGTCCGAACTTACTGCGATCTGTGGTTCAGGGTCTTCCTGAGTCAGAGAGTCACCAAATGTAGATGTATGCTAGCTTCTGACTGATTTTTTGCATAAACATGGCTGATTACTCTTTGAACCTATCTGTAATTTTGGTCTCCTGTGGCAATGAGACTCACAGCTCATTAATGACTGGAGTATTGCATCCAGCTCTGGAGTCCTCAGTACAGGAAAAACATAGATCTGATAGAGCGGATTCAGAGGAGGGATGATGAAAGGGCTGGAACACCTGTCCTGTAAAGAAAGGCTGAGAGAGTTGGGGTTGCTCAGTCTGGAGAAGGCTCCAGAGAGACCTTATTGAGGCCTTTCAGTACTTAAAGGGGGCTCATAAAAAAGATGGGGACAGACCTTTTAGTAGGGCTTGTTGCAACAGGGTAAGAGGTAATAGCTTTAAACTAAAATAGGGTAGATTCAGACTAAATACAAGGAAGAAATATTTTATGATGAGACTGGTGAAACACTGGAACAGGTTGCCCAGAGAGGTGGTAGATGCTCCATTCCTGGAAACACTGGAGTTCAGTCTGTATGGAACTGTTAGCTCAACCATCAGCCTGATTTAGTTGAAGATGTCCCTGGCCATGGCAGGGATCTTGGACTAGGTGACCTTATACGATCCCTTCCAACCCAAACTGTTCTATGGTTCAGCAGTGGTTTCCAAACCACTTGCAGCTGGCTGTGGACTGAGAGAATGCGATTGGGTGGGTTATCTTACTAACTTGGAGTCATGCTGTACATGAAACATTAGCATATTGACAGACTTCTGAATTACATCCATCTGGTTATTTAAGTCAGTAATTGCATGGGTATGAGAACAGGTCCAGACTGGCTGCTTGTGGATGTGAGGTGAGGAGGGCAAGTTTCTGTCGTTTTCAAAATGGGCCAGGGCCCCAACACAGTATATCTCAGGGAGACTGAGGCTCTGTTTGTGAGTATTAGAGGAAGATATCAAATTGCCTTTTTACTTCAAAGGTATAAGTTGAGACCACTGGGGATTAAATATTTTGACAAATGTTGTTTGGAATGAGTTTTGTTTGTGTAGATAAAGTGTGGTAATTTATAAATATATTATCAAATCAGTTCACTTTATTTCGTAATCCTGGTGACAAGCTTTCTTCTCTTTGTGTTAATTTCTGTGGTAAAACAACTTTGGTTTTCATTGCAAGACTGCTATTTGACCAACAATGGTAAGGTCAAGTATTGTTCAGGAAATGGCTTCTGAGTTCATTTCCCTTCTGTTGTCTGTCAGTCGTTGTAATTCTTTACTATGAATAAATGCCTAACAATCTCTCTAAATTAAGAGCTTCTTCTTTAGAATGGACAGTGACTGAATCTACTCCACAGCCCTTACCCTGTGGGAAAAAGGGGGAGAGAAGAAGCACTTGCAGAGTAGATAATAGAGCTCTGTATATTGTAAAGAAGTTACTGCCCTTCTTTATTACCAGAGCATTATCCAATTGAAGTACCCTTTGCAAAACAGTTTATTCAACTGTGAGCATATAAAGTACTTGTTTAGATAAAATGTCATATCTTCTCTATTGCCACTTTTGTACTTATGCAATAGGAAGGCTCATCCAATGACCTCGAGCCACTCTCTTCCTGTTTCTTCACATAAAATATTTATACCCTCTATAAATATCGTGCCTGTTAATTGATCTTTCAGCATATATTATTATAATATACTGTAACCATTATCCCTTATTTATTTATTCCAGATATTATGGTGCAGATATTTTTATCACCCATAATTCAATCATTAAAAAGTAGAGTACACTTACAGTTGGGCTTTGATTTTCATTTTGATTGATTTGATGCACCTAAAATTTACACAAAAACCTGTGATGAATAATTATGGTGTTTGAAATTTGAACAGTTGGTCACTTTGGGACTGAAAAGTGTCCTAATTTCATAAAAACAGCTAAAGGATTTCAGCATCCTCTCCAAAAACATGTTCCAAGACTTATCTAAGTTTGTTGTCTTCCGTGTGCCAGTGCCTTGGTGTGAACCTAGTTCTTAGTGGGTGGAAGGACATGAATGGGAAGTTTCCATTAAATAAGTTTTTCCCCAGAACAATTCACATCTTATTAATTTTTGTATAAACTTCATCCTGTCATGTTGGCTTCCTTACCTTTATATACCATACAGCTGATCCTGATTAGAAAATATTTCTGTCCCTCAGTGGATCTAAATTTCACACTCTAAGGATGATTATATATTGTATTTTATTTAGTCAGAAACGACATATGAAATCTGAAGTCAGACCTGAATATGAGAGAGTCTCTAAAAGAGAGTTATTCAAGGTAATTCAGATCCAGAATTTGTTTCATTTTTTTGTTTAACCCCAGCTGTTAGCTGATCCCCACACCGCCATTTGCTCACTCCCTACTGGTGGGATGGGGGAGAGAATTGGAAGGGTAAAAGTGAAAAAAGTTGTGGGTTGAGATTAAGACAGTGTAATAGGGAAAGAAAAAGCCATGCACACAAGCCAAGCAAAACAAGGAATTCATTCAGTGCTTCCCATGGGCAGGCAGGTGTTCAGCCATCTCCAGGACAGCAGGGCCCCATCACATGCAGCAGTTCACAGGAAAGACAAATGCCATCACTTCGAGCATCCCCTTTTTCCTTCCCCTTCCTCCAGCTTTATATGCTGAAAAATGTGCCATACAGTAAGAAATATTCCTGTGGCCAGTTGGGGTCAGCTGTCCCAGATATGTCCCCTCGCCACTGCTTGGGCATCCGCAGCCTCCTTATTGCTGGGTTGGGACAAGGAGCAGAAAAGGTCCAAGTGTTGTTCAGCAATAACCAAAGTATCCCTGTGCTATCAGCATTGCTTTCAATGCAAATCCAAACACAGCCACATGCAAGCTATTGTGAAGAAAATAAACTCAGTGAAAAACAGCACACAGATCTATCTTGTAACCTGGGGACACTGTCTTTGATTGGGATGGAACAACATTCGTCTACTACTGTAACTCATTACATCCTTTTCTAAATTCACATGTCTTATAACTCATTCCCTGTAGTCCTTTTTAATGTGTTTGTAGAAACAATTTCATCTTTAGTAGATCATATTTTTCCAGCTGCTCTGGGAAGTAATCTATAGAAAATAGTTATGCATTTCAAATGATGGGGCTTTTATCAGAGCATAATCTTTCTGCACAGGCCTTTGCATTTTAAAAACAAATCAATTACTGTGATGTCAGCATGTTTATCATTTCAGTCCTGGGAACATTTTCTCGGCATCTGGGTTTGATCTACTGGGTGTGTCTAATTCTTATAAAGCCACAGCTGTGTGAATTGGATTTCCTAGGAAAGTCTGTCATGTCTCTGGATTTCAATGGAATGCAACTTCCGTCTCATTTCTCACCTTTGAATTGCTCTGAAGCCCAGAGCAATTTTATAATTGAATTATAAGTTTCACACAAGAACATAAAGCAACACTTCCTACAATCTCAAAGACCAAAATTTTCCCTTTTGGATTCTAGCAGAAGAACAAAGCTCAAAATTTGTCTCATTATTTAAGCCCTGGAGCATGTTTCTAGAGTACATTAAAGAAAAAAAGAAACAAACAAACAAAAAACCAACCAAAACCCCACAAAACCCCCAAACATACAAACAAAAACAAAAAGCCAAACCAACAAAAAACCCCAACAACAAAAAACTCCCAAACCCCTCCTTTTCCTGTTTTGCATATAAAGTGATAGTTTTACCTTTAGATACTCAGATATGAGTGTTACAGTGAAAGATGGCACTGCAAACTCAATGTTTTGTTGTCATTTGGAGTTTTACTTAGGTTTTATTTGGGGGTGGGGTAGCTGTCATAGGGGAATTTGCTTTGCTGGAAACTGCTATTTCCAGCTGTATTTTTAATGTTTCAAGTCTTGATCCCATTTTGATAATAAGCTGCCATTTTGAGATTACAACTATATGCACACAGGCACTCCTGCTTTACATAAAAGCAACACCTGTCTGCATTAAGTGAGTATTGAGTATTTGAAACATCTTTATTTCAGTAAGGTTTCAGTGTGCAACATCCAACATTATTTTGACTTCCAGGACAAAATGCCAGGTAGGCATTCCAAAATGCCAATAGGCCTTCCATTACGAGGAGCAGTGTGAGGACCCTTTGTGTAAATGACTTGAAGTCATCCTGAGGGATAACAGCTTACAACAACATGATCAGAAAGGCAGCTTTTTTCTATCCATTCTTATGTATGATGGTGACAGAAGGAGGTTGGCTGTTGAAATAAACTTTTCAGCCCAGATTCAAGCGTGTTGGGCTGGTATGAGATGGAGTGAGGATCAGAGGATATGGGGGTGGACCTTTTTCTGGGATGCTTTTCTGCAGAATTAGATATGTTCCTCTGTACTGTAGCCAAATCTGCCTGTATGGTTTTGGCTCTTTCTGTTCAGAGATTCTCCCTGCAGTTGTGACAGATGTGGTCTCACTGAGCTCCTGGATTTCTGCTGGTGTCTTGGTGCCCATGTAAGCCAGAACCATCACCCACTTAGGTAGTTCAATCCAGCTAAGTGGCTTCTGCAATGGAAGTGTCTAGTCAGATAAAATTACTGACATGTTGGAAGGTCCAGAACCTCAATCTAAGGCCAGTGACCACTCATGCAGACCTTGTCTCCTCATGAGATCCCTTTCCTCTCAGGTGGTCTGCTGTTTGAGGTTTCCTACCATCAAGGTGTGACAAGAACATTTTGGTCGGCATCACTGTAGCTTGTCAGAGGGTAAGCCAGCAGAAATTAATCTCCAGTTAATGAAACAAAGTTTAATGTAGCAGAATTTATTAATCTATGGAATGGGAGATTTGAGATCTCTGTAGGATGTGGGACAAAATAACCAGCTTCTGCTCTTTGATTTGGATCTCTGAGGAGCTGAAGTTTCTCACTGTGTCCCATAGGAACATTTTTAAATTTCATTTCAGTTTTTCTTCTGGATACATACGCCCATAAATTGTGCTGGGGGTCTTTCAGCAGGAGCTTATGCTACATGACAGCAGTGGACTGTGTGAATGCTCTCACACAGCCAAGCTCTTCATCAAATGGAGCACAGCGTCATTTGCTCAGGAGCTGGGAGAGTGAGGAAGTGGTGTTTAGCGGGGCGGAAGGAGCACTGTGCTGGGGTGGCCATGGACTGCTCGTGAGCTGTTGTGGTGCCCTTTCTTTTGCTGGGCCAGAGTTGTCTGAGCCTAGATGACTTGGGAAGTGAGCCTCAGGTCTTAGATGCTCACCCAGCCTAGCCCTGCACTGCAATAGGAAATGCTATCTGTGATTCATCCCTGAAGGCCCCCCAGCCCCCTTCCAGCTCTCTCAATCAGATAGCATGTCCTTTGAGCTTCTGAGCCATTTTGAGTCTTATGACACACAGACTGCCCCTGGCTTAGACCAGCCAGTGAGATCATTAGTAGGCACATCACTCACACCAAAGCTGAGAAGAATTCTGTTATAGACTGCTTCAAGTGCTGCTCAGCCAATAGCTGTCTGTCTGTACAGCTGAGGCATCAGGCCATTGTAAGGAGCAGCTTGTACCTCTTTTGTGACTTTGTGTCATGGCCCACAGTTATAAATGCACCTGGATACAATGAGGCTTCTGTACAAGGCATGTTCTGGCTGGAGAAGGCGTTGCATTATCCTCCTGTTTCCATTTGTCCTCGAATGGAGAGGAAGCCATCCATCCAGCTGCACTGACTTGTCACACAAAGTGTTTCCCAGTGAAGTGCATTCAGAGTACATAACTACATTTTACTCTTCAAAGACTGTGTTTCATTCTTATTACAGGGACTGTAAAAACTATAGGAAATCAGCTGGTTAGGTAGAGATGAAGCTCCCTCCACTCCAGTAAAAATGCATCCGTTTGAGCAGAACTGTGAAGCTTTAAGTTGGGAAAAAGGGTGAAAAAATCATGTCAGGTGGGTTGCCATTGACACCCAACAGGATGCTGACCTCACCTTTGCGCTTGTGCTGCTACTGGCCTGCATTATTCACCAATCCACAGTTCCCAAGAAAGAAGCCCTCTGAGCGTCAGACCAGAAGCGTGGAAAATTCATGAGTTATTCTAAAGCTTGCCAAAAAATTGAGGAAGAGACCAGCTGTGCCCAGGATAAAACCCACTGGTCAGTTAAGATGGCCTGTGCTTGAATCCTCACTGCTGGTTCTGTGGCTTCTCAGATCAGTGGACCTGCAGCAGAGATTAACCCACCCTGCTATTTGCTGTGTGTTGTCCCCACTACCATTTGAAAGCTCCAGAAAAAAAACCAAACCAAACACAAACTATGATTTACATGCTGGCAACTCAACCAGAGACTAACTGTTATTTAAACTGTGATAGGAAGAACACTTAATGTAGGAAGTTTAATGAGGTTGGATGGAGGAGAGAAAAGAGCATTAGAGATACTGTCTTCTAAGATACTTTGCAAGCTTTATAGCCTTTTAGTTTCCTTTGATTGTAGCAAGAGTCATGCAGCTAAATCTTTCCACAGTGCTTTATAAAGTTACTCTACTGGATTTAGACTGAGTCTTCCATGGCTTTTCTGACATTAGCTGGCACTTGTCCTAAAATTTTTTTTCTGCAGGAAGCTTCCATCACCACCTTCTGGGTGTTTATTTTCTATATATGTGTGGTTTTTTAAAAATTTTTGGTTTGATACTGTAGTGATTAACATCTTGGTAAAAGCCTTCCTTGCCTGACTTTTGTAATATTGTTGGCTATTGTTGGCTCTTTAATCTGTTCAGTTCATGTCCTGCAAATCCAGGAGAGATTTCCAGCTTCACTTTGTCTTATTATAGAAGGCAGATTAGTATTAGATTTTAGAGCTGTTGAAAGAGCAGGTCAGGAATCACTACAGAAAAACGCAAAGGAGTAGGAAAGGAAATCAGGCTGTGTTACTTAGACATTAAGAACTTAGAATACATTGGATGATGCTAGCAGCATAAGAAAATCAAGCTACCATTTAATAGGAAATACATATTGTACGTATTTCCAGAGCAGAGGATCCCACAGTTCTGGCCAGAGTCATGAGAAATTCTGCGATCTCTTTAACTATTTTATTGGCAGGCTAAGAGGTAGAGTGGGGGCAGGTATGAGGGGATTTCTAGCTGTTTCAGTTTTTTTCTTTCTTATTTTCCTGATTACCATAGGAATTAGGATCTGCAGTTACTGCTTATATCTCATACTGGTGTTAACAATCCATTTAAAAATTAAGAGTCTTCTGCTGATGCTCTCTTTCTGAAAGATAACTGCATTTATGTCCCATGAGTGTGTCAAAATAGCTCCAGTATAACTTAGTAACCTAAATAGATAAAGCCATCCTTTATCTATAGGTATAAATGTCAGGGCTCACATGCCTGGATTAGCACTTGCTAGTGACATGGACATTACACTAATCATCCTAGAAATAACCTGACATCTCTGGAATAACTGGTAAACTCTTAGCTGCTTATGTTTTGCTGAAATAAGGTTTGGTAATAAGCAGAACATGTAAGAGGACACAGCTGATAGCAATCTGGTTTGGCAATAGACGTAGCCAGCTAATTAGACAAACAAGTTAATTATGTTGGTTATAGCCGGTTCGGAGAAGACTGGAAAACTAATTGTGACACTTCATATGTTGTGACTTATAGGCAACAGGTTGGAGACAGAGTTGAAAACACATTATTTAAAGTTGCTTGATGGCAATCAGAGTTTTTTTAATGCTCATGTGAAGCAAAAAAAAAAAAAAAAATTAAAATCAGGGTAAAGAAGACAACAATTTCCTTTTATGTAAAATGAAGTAAATGCTACACTCAGAGCAAGAGGTAGAGAAGTTCAATTTCCAGCACAGGGAGAGTTAATATGAGACCTGAAGTGATGGCTATCTCCTTATCAAGTGTCATGAAATGAAGATATCTTCAGTACATGCCAATGAAGACAAACACTTCTGCACATAAGTTGAATGTCTTGTTTTCTGCCCATATCCAAACTAGCATTTATGTATCTAAATCCCTAGTGACTCTTAATTTAGGATCCTGAAAAAGAGGTAGACACCTGCCAAGTTCCAGGTCTGGGCTCACTGTGATCTATCCACACTCACTACCAATATTTACCTGAAACAGAGAATGGATGTAGAAAAGGGAGGTTGCATATATTGCACACATTTATGTACATACGTGAGGCATCTTTCTATCTCTGTGTTTCAGCACCTAAGCTTTTATTCACAGGGCCAAATTTCAATTTCACAGCATCAGTAAATAATTTTAGTGAGGCAGGTAGAAGAGTGAGGGAGGACACAGGAAGCCATCAAACAAGAGAAGAGGATCTGGCAGTTGCAGTCATTGCAATGGCGGGCAGAGAGCAAGACATGCCTAACCACAGAGCAAAGCTCAAGCCAACTGTCTTGCTTTTGACTGACTGTTACAGTGAAGGAAGACCCAACAATAAATGATGCCACCCCAAAATTTTCTTCAGAATAGTTTCAGGCAGATTTGGAGGCAAATATTGAAAAAGATAATGGCAGGTGCCTTTGTGGAAGTAAATAAATTATTTTTGTTTTGCTGGGTTTTTTGCCTTAGTAGTTACATGTTTCCTTGGCACAGGAGGGTAAATATTGATATATTGGGCTTGAACAAAGGCCTGTCTTATCCAGCATCACTTCTCTGCTAACAGTGGTCAATATATGCTCAGTGTCTGCAACAGGCACATACAGGGAAAACTGTCCCCTGATGCATTCTTACAGCTTCCAGCAGCCAGGGGCTCAGATTCTTTCTCAATGTTCTTGGCCTCCACAGGCAATTGGTTGACTGTTTGCAGTGTTCTGGTCCAGAGTCTGCTTCCTTTGAGGGGAAGGTTTGGGGCCCCTTTTGTTCCAATGGACATTTTATTTTGTTTCAGAATAAGAGAGGAAACAGCCTGGGGTCTGAGCTTCTGCCCAGGTGTCTTGCCAGTTGAAATCTCAGTTTGCTTGTCATTTTCAGTTGTGCATATGATTTGATGATAGATGTACAGGGAAGTTCAAGCTTGCATTTTTCAGTGTGGTAAATAAAATGGAATATATTCCATATGGACTGTGTCATTATCACTTACTACAGTTACTGGTAAACTGAAAAAACAACTGGTTAAAACTTGCACTAATATCTGTGTTAAGCCTTCTGATCAACTTTTGACATGTCATTTTTTCTAACATTTTGAAGTCGAATATCATGAGTGGACTTCTTGAATAAATGAAGATATAAATGGATATAAATTATAAATGGATCTGAATATATTTGTATGCATATATGCATATGTATATCTGTAAAGAGACAGAGAATGTACTCTTCTATCTTAGAATTTTTAGTATTTTAATATTCAGGAGCAGTGTAAAAATGAACAAGACCTACTTTGGGGTTTGAGATTTCAACCTAATTGAAGTATCATCCTTTTAGTTTTTGAGAATCATGGATGCGTGACCTGCAGTACAGTAGCAGCTAGGTTTGACTGGTTAGAAAACGTCAGCTACATTACTTCTGTAATTCTTGACATGAAAAAACATATTATTTATCCTGCAGTATCACAATGGTTTCCTCAAAGAAAAATTGTAGTGCTACGTTACTTAAAATAAAGTACCAGTCTTCACTTTTTGTTTGTGATCACTCTAGAGCAATACCTATCAGTTTGAGACAAATGGGATGGCGTCTGTACAAACTGAAACAGGAGTACATCCTTTGCCATCATTTTTCTCCCTAGAACTGGCCTTCATTCAGTAGGCTCAGTATTCTATGATCTAATGCAAAAGCTGTACAAGTTGGCCAGATCCTGAAGCCTTGCTGGTTTCTCAGGCATTATTAATAGCTTTCTTTGTAGGTTCTTATCCACATGACTTGCTTTTAATGTACTTCAGATACCCATTCTGCTCATGTCAGTCTCCCTGGCTAAAGTTTCAACTACAGAGTTGAAACTACAGAGAATCTTCCAGCAAAAAGGAATGAAACCAAAGGAGATTTTTTAAAAACATTCTGAAGAAAGTAGATTGATGAATTTGGCACTGGGGAACAAAAGGAGGACCTTGAAATGTTGCTGTTACACATTAGCCCTAGAGCTATGTTCTAGGGTCTGCAAAGCTTAAAGCTGCAGACATTTATTTCACCACTACTTACTATGGTAAGAGGTCACTAAATGGTCAAAAAGACTGAGGAAAAACTGGTCTTAAAAATAGACTCCTGTACATTTATTCCATCAGGCAGAGAAGACATCGTTCTAGCCACAGACAAGACTGTATCTGTCAGTCTTACAGATATAGCACTGACAACACCACTTTACTCACCATTCATATTCAGGGTCACAGATCTCCGTGACCAGAGAGATTCGTATTCATATTCACACATCTGTAGATACAGAATTAGGCTTAAAACTGCATGAGTGAGGCTGAATTCCAGATGCTGTGTAATTTACCAAGAATGGTACCTTTTGGTGCCTTACATGTGCAGCTGTAATTCACAATGCTTAATTTGACTTCAGATATTATTTGAGCCAAAAGGATTGTCTAACAATAAACAGTTTGGCTATTTGTGAGTCAGTCACCACTGAAACTGGATAAATTCCCTTCAATGTGTTGCTCAGAGATTGTCTGGATGTTATCTATTATTACGAAGGCCATCTTTGGGCGCCTTCTTTGTAAAGAAAAGGACTGTGAAAACAGTGTCTGTAGTTTTCTCAGTAGTTTAAATAATGTCACTTAACATGCTTTACATGCCTCTTTTTTTCAGCATTGTCTAATTAGTTGCTTTCTTAGATGATTTTGGAAAATCTTGGAAAGCTCTATCATCTCCATGCCACAATTGAAATTTACAGGGACATGGCATTGAGCTGAGGAAGTCCCCAAATTCAGACAGACAGAGGGCAAGAACACCTGTGAGAGCAGGAAGAGTCTCTGAGCCTCATCCTTCCCACATTTTCATGGTCTTGATCTTGATTCCTTCTCTGTCAATCCAGCTCCTGCTAGTTCTGTCCTGGGACATATAAAGCTGAGAGCAGCCTTGCCTGGTGGAGCTATGACACTGTGCTGGGCCATGTGCAAGTACTGGGCTGGCAAACTCCAGGCTAGTCTGCTCTACACCACCACTGACCCTCTCTTGACTGTCTGTCTCTCTCCCTCCATCTCTCTGGTCAAGTGTTTAGCTGTAATTTCTGCTGCTTCTCGCCTCTTGTAATGCATTTACCTCTTCTGGAGATGATGTCAATCTTGCTCTTTTTTTACTCCATTAAAAATGCAATGGCTAAAATAATTTTCTTTGCCTGTGACTTTCACTTATCTTCTAGACAACACTTCATGTTAGACTCCTCACTTCCAAGGTCTCTGCCCAGTCTCAGGTTTCTACCCATCTCTTTTCTACTCCACTGTTCTGACTGTTTCAATCTAGCCCTGGTCGTGTCTTTCCCCATGAAGTCCTACACTATCAGTAATTAAAGGCAATGAAGCCATGTTTTCCCTGCTATTCACTGAATCTCAAGATCTGGCCTTTGATCTGCCAAGAGTTTGCTGTAACTCAACCAGGTGAGAGAAAGAACTGCTTTTGCTAGTCCCCACAGGCAATGGCAGAACTGACAGGCCATTATGCTCAACTCTTTTCACGAGTTAATGTCTTTGATCACTCCCTTGTGGCTACCATCCAGAGTAAAACTGATAGATTCTTTGAAAAACAGAGCAGAAAATCTGGCTATGGTTTGCTCAACTTAATCCAAAGCACTGGGGCTATGATGGGACCACAGCTCTACTAAAAAGAAAGGAAAATTACTGCAACATATGATAAGATTTTCAGAGTGGGAGAAAATGTAGGAGGAAGCATGGAAATAGGCCAGTAATTTACACATCCATATTTCCCGTGAGAGATGAGACATAGAAAATGGTTTAAAATAATCTGTAATTTTTTACTTCTCTGACTCCTTATGCACCTTTCCTTCTTCTATTTTTAATGGCTGGTTTCAGGGTTTAATCTCTATTAGGGTGCAATCGAGGATCTCTCAATTTATTGCTATTTTAACTCATGACTAAAAGCAGTGAAGGAACACCTTGGGAAAGTCCATACCAAGTGGTAATGGTATTGTGCAGTAAGTGGTAAAACATAGGGTTATCTTCTCCAAAAAATAAATCTCTGCCATAAACTTATACATAAAATTAGTGATGGCCTCCTCTTGCTATTTCTGTTGTCCTGCAGCAAAAAAGCTTTGTTCAGAACTGGTCATAAGCAGCCTGCAAAAGAAGTGCTTTCACACACATATGTGTGCATGTATGCATGTCTCTGTGTCCAAATACACCTTTAATCATTGAGCTCTTCATTGTGTTTACCATGAAAGAGCCTGTGCTCATTATTTAATTAAAATACCTTTTGCTTCCTCCATCAAAACCACATGGATCTTATTTGCATGAGGCTTTTTACTCCCCACTCTGGATGTTTCTGTAAGAATAGCTGTGGAAAAGAATTTCTGTCATTTTGTATGGATGACTAAAGGGTTAGCAGTAGGGGAAGAAAGAGGGGGGGGATTATCTTGGTAGCTTACACTAGTCAGTTGACATAACAACTACTTGGGTGGTATAAGGTTTCTGGGATGTATATGACCATTTAATGCTTTCTCTTGCCAAAACATCTGGAATCAAAAATGCAGTTGTTAGACAGCCACACATGTTAACAAAACAACCAGACAGAGAAAACAGGCTGAAGGGAAAAAAGACTACGGTAAGGCATCGTTGTTACCACTAGGAAATTAGACATTGAAGGTTGTACTTCAAAGCAAGTATTTTTATTATAGCATACTTGAATGATTTGATTTATTGTGCATGAGAACAAGACTGTAGCAGATCCCCCTGCCTAACAGGGGAAAATACATTCATTGTCCAAGAAAGCTGTATGCTAAGTGATTTCAAAAGCAGAGTACAGATAAGAAGAGAATCTTGTTCCTCCCTGCAGCACCTCTCATTACACACACAAAGCACTGGGAGAGACTGCTTTTAGCACCACAAAGTATGATTTCTGCTGATACTATAAGATTTTGGACTTGAAAGCAAGTAAAAGATACAATGGTTTTCACTGCAGGGCTATAAAAGTGAGTGCAAAAGATAATGCCTCTGGCATCCACAAGGGTGATTTTACCCAAGAAGGTAAGCAGAAGGGTTGGCTTTCTCTCCCATTAGTACTGACCCATATTGCATGTAGATGGATAATCACAGAGCCAGCCTCCACCACATCATAACAGACTGGCTTTGTGAGGACCCCAACATATGTTCTGTATCTAGTCAGCCCTGGCACTCCTAAAATGACTGGCAAACTCAGCAACTGTGCTTCACACAGAGCTTCCACCTCCAAGTCTTTGCTGAAATGAGGGAAAATGAGGAGAGTGGGCTTTGAGGAGATGGAGCTCTAGAGTCTTGCCTTCACTGCTTTCAAAATCTCATCACTTGGCCACATTAACGCTTTAAGTGTAATCTTAAAAAATGTTTGGAAAATGTTCTTAAACATGTTTCTGAATCCCTTTGTATAGTGGAAGCATTTTAATAAGATTAAATGTGGAGAAAGCTGGCACAAAAACTGTTTGAACAAGTGTGCTTGTGATTTCTTTTCCTAAGGTAAGTACACGTAAGATTAGGTGACTTAACAACTGTGCTGGTGAGTTCTGGGTGTTGTTTGTTTGAGAATATGGATGTGCTGCTTGCAATGCCAGAAATTTTGGAAGATTGAAAAACTGGGATCTGAGATAAAATGAACTGAGAGAAATTAGAAAAAATAAGTGGTGCCGTAGAGGAAACCTGAGGCAGAGCACATTTTCTGAAGGCTAGCACAGGAGAGCTGGGATGCTCTGCTTCATTCTCTCCTTCCGCTCTGACACCCTCTGACCTTTGGATGAATCAATTAGCTTCTCTCTACTTCACTTAACATTTTTTTAAAAGGTGACTTCCTGCTTCACAGCAGGAACAGGAGAGAAAAAGAGGTGGAAAATGAGCTTTAATTATGTTTGAAAGAAACAAAAACAGATCCTTGGAGAAAAGTGTCTTTGTTTGAAAAGTATTATTATAATATCAGGGAAAATTAAAGATAGCTTACAATATTAATTTTTATCCCAAATTAGAATAGAGAAAAAAAGCCCCTTGCTCCAAACCCTGCCCAGAAAGATGTTCCTCTGCATATACCTGTATCTCTGCAGAGGGGGTGAGAGAGCTAACAGCACATGAAAGTTTGGTGCTCGTGGTGCTCAGGGAGATTCGGAGACTACTTCAACAGCCCTGGTGAGAGAGAGCCTGTCCAGGAAGAAAGAACAGAGAGCTCCACACTTCAAAACACACAGAGCTGGCTGGACAAAGACAAGTGCCTTTTTT
>VZRS01011731.1:259432-324462 GCA_013398055.1 Ifrita kowaldi | reverse complement strand
TTTTTTTTTTTTTTTGAAAGCTAGAAATTTGTTCATCTTCCACAATTTCAGAAGTATCAAAAGGTCACTAGCATATCTCATGTTACTGGGGAGGGATAGATGGGGACTGATCAGCTTTGGGGTGGTATGTTTATAAAGTCTGACCTTCCGTTTCAAAAATCAAAGGCATTCCTCTCAGTCCATGCATCAGAGAGAGATTTCCTTGGAGTCAAAAGTTTCATCCTATGCCAAGAGGACCTGTGAGGGACTGTTTTATTGTGAGGAGGACGGGGAGAAAAAGCAGGTGATTTATTTAAGTATCAGGCAGTCAGTCTCCCAGAAGAGAGAGCCTATCTTAGCCTCCACATTCTCAGCAAATGAATGAGCCTGGGAAACTGGAACAAGATCAAAGTCTCTTTACGACAAAATTGCTGACATTCCTGAAATAGCTGAGTTCCTCTATTCACACTAAGTATGAATCAAGTTCACTGACACACAAAGCGCTCACAATGGGACCGTCAGCTGCATTGTTACCTTGACTCTCAGCTTATTGCCCTGCCCGACCTCTGCCTAAAGCAGTTAAGAAATTACTGGTCCTTCACTCATTGCTCTCTTCCACATGAAGATGTCAAAGTTCATGAAGTGTAGCCCCAAAAAAAGGGGAAACTTTCAAAATGCCATCTTAACAATACAGGGTACAATATTTAGGTTGCTGTAGCATGACAGGGTAAATGATCTTAGAAAAAAACAGCCACTGAGGGTTTCCATATCTAATGTGTTCTCCAACACAGGTGTGTCAGCAAAGTGAGGTTAATTTCTGAAAGGGATTGATATTAATCTTAAATCCATTCCATGTAAGAAGCTGCAAGGTGATACATGACCCCCTTTGAAAGAGCAAACTGTCCCAGGTCTCACTCCGTGGTCCTACAGCCTGACATATTAATGGGGTTCAACCTAAGATTTAGGTGAATAGACCCAAGATCAGACTAAGGCTTTAAAACACGGCATACACGTAAAAGAGTAAAAGAGATACGGCCAACTATAGGATATTTGCATAATTCCTGCTATTGCTTTTTGAAGTAAATTTGAAAATAATGAAAAGTATGAATGAACAACGAGAAGTAAATTCTATTTAAAAGTAGTTAAAGTATAACTTTGACTGTTTATAATAAACATTTGAATTTCCTGATGTTTAGGGATTATAAAAGTTTTGCAAAACAGAAATAGAGAAAAATTGCACCTAACTGAAGGGCTTTCCAATGTGCTGATAGTCTGGGAATATGAATCTCAGCTAGTCTGTCCCAGGCCAGCAAGGCTTGCTGGATAGCACTCTTGGTTGATATTAGGACTTTATCCAACAGTGACTCATGCCTTAATGACTCAGAAAATTAGCAATTAATTTTAATAGGTCTCTTGAGAGTGGTAGCAGCAACACAACTGGCCCAATTCTCTTCTAGATCTCAGAGGCAGTATGTGTGAGCAGGACACACCTTTCTAGCTGCTGAAGAACTTCCTCCCCAGCATACCTGATTCTTCCTCAACAGGAGGAACAAAACTTTGCAAATTCAATCTGAGCAAATTTACCTCCAGCTTGCAGCTGACTTATTATCTACATGTATAAACTACTATTTTAATTAAACAGGTGCTAAAGTGCTTAGTATTTTCAAGGGATATGTTCTCACTAGAAAAAATTCCACACTGCAAATTTACTTTAGGAACAAACTCATAAATTTGGACCTCAGAAGTTGTGATCAGTCTCACAAGTGCTCTCTCAGTCCGCCTCCAGTTTACCTTTCTCTTTGCACTTGTCACACAAGGAAAGTTAAACTATATTAAAAGCATCTTGCCATGTCACTTTGTCAGTCCAAATCCAACTGAACAAAGAGGTGACTTCCCTTTTATTCCCAAGCATTTCTCACAGGCAATTTCTTCCAAGGCCTATGCCGAGCATTGTGGACAGGAGACCTTTCATGCATTCAATCATGCTCCATGCAGTGTGCAACTATGTCAGAAGATCTGTTGAGTTTGTAACTCGTTAAACCTCCAGAGGTTAATGGAGTGGCTTTCAGTGTGTGGTGCTCTGCATTTGTACAGGCATAAATAACAGTCTTATCACTAACACCCTGTACCTGGCCTCAGACTTCATTGTTAGAAAGTATTACTTATCTGCTGCACTCCAAGATCTGGTAAATGTAACCCACATTGTTTGTTCCACATCGTGGCAGGCTTCTTAATGCTGAGACAGAGTGCTGTGGAAAATCTACTGTTACAGTTTTTACCTGGGTTCCTATAATAGCACTTTGTGGTATGACTAATGTAGATAATGATGGTGTTAACTTTCATCCTTTTATCATTATCCTATGATGACTTTACATATCTCCTATTGCCATGGGCAGCAAGGCATATCCCAGGACAGTTAGAAAAATACTAATTAGTGCCTTAAGTGACTCAAAGGTGGCTGTGAGGTATACCTTTGAGAGACTGAAATATCACTCAGCAAAAGACCCACAGGAGGTATTATGATCTTGCCTTGAAAGAAAGTTATCTGCTGTGCGCTGCACAGCATCAGCATGAACCATGGGTAAGGTCCTGAGCCCTGTCTGTCAAGGGTACAGATGCTGGCAGGGCAGATCATGCACTAGGTGGGTGACTCACTGCTACACAGCATATTCATGAGCAATGGTGCAGAGGTACTGGCCGCCTTGTTGGCCGTGAACCTGCAATATCGGCCTCCTGAGAGTCATCTTTTCAGAGGAAATGCCTGAGTCTTGGCACTGATAGAGTTGGCTGCCAGGGGAGTGAAATGACAGGCAGTTACTGCTCACTGATCTGTTGTCATAGCAGTGAAGCTAATATAATGCTCATTTTTTCTCCTCCTTGCAGTTTTGATCAATAACCTGTGCAGCCTAGGAGGTTTTAGGGGTGATAAATCCCTTCCTGCCATGTGCCTGGACACACTAATGCATGGAAACAGGGATGCCTCAGAGCTAGTAGTTAGTGGTGTCAGCATTTGCTGTGTCACATTAAATTTCTCACTTTGGAAAGGGTTTTGATCCTGAGCTATATTGAACTGTTGAGATGATGAGGAGGCTGGGGGTTATTTATGGCAGGGTCCTACAGAAGGCATCAAAAATATGTACTATGAAAAGATTTCCTGTTTGCTGTGTCCCTCCTGTGAGTATCCTCTTAAGGAATAAGGTCCTCATACATTTCTCCATATGGCAGCCAGCCCAAAGACATCCTAATCATATCTGAGACCGCTGTGTATGCCTGTCCTACAAATGTAGAAGAAAGAGTTTGGGAGATATGAGGAAGGTGATATTTGTGAGTCGTGCATGCTGCTTTCAAGGTAGGTGCCAGCATTTTATACGCCCTGAGTGTTACAAGAATGATTTCATAAGTCATTATCTTGAAGACCTGATGCATGCATAGTAAAAGGAAATTTGTTATCAAAGCAGCAGGACTTTAAAAATCTTTGGTGCTAGAAGGAAATTCCCAGCCTGTGAAATCTGAGCAGGATAGACAGCAATTTCCATTTTACAGAGCTAGGTGACACTAATTGTTTCAGCAAAGAATAATTTTCTTCCCAGCAATTGATACAAGTTAGAAAGATATGTTCTGTGGCAGCTACAGTATGTTACTCCATTATCACAGGAATTTCCTACAGTGAAATATGTAGTGGTGGGAAGCAGATAGGTCTATTCGGGAATAGTCTTTATGAGAAGACTTGTGCTCGGGTCCCAATCCAAACAGCCCCAATGCCTGGGAGAGCCTCTCAGTGCACTGCTGAATGGCACCTCGCAGTACACAGGGTATAAGCAGACCAAAGGCTTTGTGTACTTCAGCTAGGCATATTCGTTGGAGAAGAGTAATCTGTGATTCATAAGATGCTGTGTATGGGGTGTCATGCTGATCCTACATATAATGGCTTTCATGACTTTTGTGAGAGAGTCCTTACAAGTGTCTTTTCTTATAATGGAAGTATATGCTTTTGAAATGACAGCTTTTTCCATAGAGTAACCCTCTACGGAGTCCTTCCCAAAGCCTCCCCAGCTGTGCTGTGCAAACACTGGCGTTCAGCTGCATTGATGGCCCCTGACGCCCCACTAGGCCTCCAAGTGAAGCATACTGTGATCACTCTCCCATGGCAAGATACAACATGGGACTTCAAGGGCTCCTCCATGGAAAAAACATTTTTCAACTGTTGAAAGACACTTGAGAGGACACGCAAAACAATCCTAGCACTGTCTTGAAATTCATATCCCACTGCATTGCATCAGTCTTTCAAAGAATGGTATCATTTTTACTTTTTCAGGTTGAAATAAATCAATGGTGTAATTCAGAGTCTGGTCTAAAGCTCATTGAAGTGAAGACTGTGTTGCTTTTTTATAACCTCAGTAGGCTTTTTGCTCCTACTCACATGCCATTTTCTCCTTATAGTGGCTCTGTATGTGTCTCAGTGTCAATTCACCTTCACAGACCTTTGCATCAATCCATCTTCTGTCACAAATATGGCCCCACACTGGAAAAGGAGGATTACCTCTCTTTACATTCTGATTCCTTTTTTTTATCTTCTGCTTCAATCCCACGATTAGCTTTATGTAGGCAGACCTTTGCATCACTAATTCTACGATGAAAATTTGCATGCTAGGAAAACTCTCAAGGCTTTTCCTACACTTTCTATACTTAGCTAGGGCAAGCAGTGTGGATTTTGATACTGCAAACAATTTCACATGTGAATAATGCCACCTATATCAAAAGTTTAACTGATTTTAATGGTGCAACTATTAGGTAAAGCCCTTCTACAAATGTTCTTCATGGACAGAGCTCCATGGGTCTCAACATGTGCTATGGCAAATGATGAGAGTCTTCTTTTAGGGACAAGTATGTAGAAGAGCTTTTTTTTTTTTTGTGCTCTTGTGTTTGCAGAGAGTAGGGCCTTGCTGTAGTATAGTTTTGGGTTTTTTTAATGAGCACTAGTATGCCGATGTCCAGAGCAGAAATTTAGTAAATGCAATTTAGATCTAAATGTATCATTTTACATGTGGGGACAAACTCAGGGACAAACTGCTGCTTGTTCAGTGCTATTGAGCATTCAGAAATGCAAGGAGACAGAGCCACTGAGGCTGGAGCCCAGCCTGCCAGGAAGAGGGCTGTACTCCCTACCTGGGCTTCTACTGGAGTCAGTAGTAGAGACTCCCTGGTGCTCTGCTTCAAGAACAGTGCCCATCCAAGCATGGGATTATTGAACAGGACTGTGGAGATGATGTTACTTTCTGTGGAACAGAAGGCTGGGTCAAATTCGGTGGCTTTGTTTCAGGACAGCACTGGAAATTTAGGAGTGGATCACAAAAGAAAAAATGCCCTAAGGTCTGGCAGGTTTGCCTTGGGGAGAAAAATGTAGGAAGGTCTACTTAGTATATCAAGCAGAGGGAGAAGATTAAGAGGTGACCTATTGCAGTTGATGCAAACCTACACAAAAAACCAATTTTCAGACCAGAGAGAGAGAGACCTTTAATCTAGTAGACAACGACATAACAAAATTTGATGGCAGGTGGCTGCTGCTGGACAAATTCACAGAGATACCCACGAGAGCAGATGACTGCTGGTCCTGTTTATCTGGGAACACGAGCTGCTTCAAAGCTGTTAATTGAAGAACGTGTTTCATTGCAGAAATTACGTTGTATTTCAGCCACAAGATAGGCACTTGACGGAGGAAATATTCTTGAAAAGGAGCATTTTTGGACTACACTGAGCAGACCAAGCAGGATGATCTTGTCTTTTACTGGCCTGAAATCCTCTAAATTTATGAAAATGGATAAGGAGTATAATAAAGGCATTTTTTCCCCCTTTCCATTTGACAGATCCACCAATGTGATACAGAGCAGTAGATTCCACTGTGCTGGATGGCAAATATTTTCTATTCTACCAGCTTCAGTAAAGACTTACTGAACAAAACACAACCCCTTGAACACGAAAACTGCTGACATTTTCTATTAGCTTACCTTATGGAATTAGCACGGCATTTTGCCTGCAGCTTTTTCCCACTTTGCCCACTTACTGGAAAGAGACACTAGCACTTCTTACAGCCTTTTCTCTCAATTATCATTTTGCTTGAGGCAAAGCTTGAAACCTGGGCTCTGTTCTCCTGTGGGACCGATTCAAAACTGGGGACTATGGTGCAAGTTATTTTTAGATACTGTGTAATACATCTGCATAAACAGGGCAGAAAATCCGCAAATTAAAAATGCCTTTAGATTAGTTCTGAAGCAACCGACTGAGAGGTGATCTAAGTTTTGAGGCAAGAATTTTCATGGCAGTTACATTGTATTTGTTACTCAAGTGTTGATCATGTCTGGGTCTGCCAAAATGCTTCAAAGAGACATCTGCTGCTGCCTGTTATGGCCTTGGGTCATCTCAGTTAACTTGCTCCATAGGTAAAGGATGTGCCTGTGATCTAGCTCAATGAAATTTTTCTATTTCATGGGGAAAAAAGTTATGTGTATGTATATATGTATGCATGTATGTATATATGTGTGCATGTGTGTATATATATATATGTACCTACATATGTATGTATATATTTTCCATGCTGCTTTTTACCAGGTATAGATGTAGGAAATCAGTTGTGGGGAAAGGACCATGTGATTTTTTGAAGGCCTACCCACCCATCAATCTTTCCTTCTGCACTTCTGTTGCTATGCACAAATGACAGGAAAAGATATATTGCTTATGGGACACTGTTGGGGAAAGAGAAAGAGAAAGGAAATTTATGCAGCTCTGTCCTGGCAGAATGCAAAACTGGTAAAAGAGAGTGAGGGTGAGCAGGAACTTAAACTGGAGTGCCTGAACTAGCATTTCACAGCATGTGTATTCAGCTGTGAGACACCTGCCTCTGTAGGAATGTCTGTAGAATGTGGCATTTTTGTCTGGTTCAGTATAAGATAAGAGAATACATGCTTTAGTTTGCAGGGAAACGGCGTGTTGTTCTCTTGTCACCTTTGCTATTTATCTCTAGGATGAACTATTGATATAATTATGTCAGTGTTTTAAGTGTTGCAATTAATAGGAAAAAAAGTACTGTTGTTGAAACAAGAAATACCCATTTACAAATACATAGCAGGCTTTGCTCACCAGTACAGAAATATGCTATACACTGGATGTGAAGTCACCAGGTTCTTGTAGCACACGGATTTCTCACTACAGTACAGTGGAGGAAAAAACCTTATCCTCTAAAATTAGTTTTCTTCCTGATACACCTCTAAGGCTAAACATTTTCATGTTGAGTGGCCAGGTATTGTGATGGGATAGCTTCTCTGGCGTGCTGAGGATGTGGAACCTTTCCTTACCGTGGAGTTAAAATAATCATTTTCAAAATGAGACATTGAGTGGGGAGGGACAGTCTCAGCAGAAGCCTCTGCTGCCTGATTCCAGTTAAGAAGAACATGGTTAAGGTAAGTGTGGGAGACCTGGGGCTCCTTGGCTATGGGGAAACTGTGAACAAACCATGTTGCCAGAAGTAAAATAAACAAAGGAAATCCCCCGAATAGAGAACAATGCTCTTAACAAATAGAGCAGACTTGCTGGAAATTTCGAGGCAAGCTGGCTAGGGCTGCTTTACTCTATGTTTGTAATAAAGACAACAGAAAAAAGAATCTAGTAGGGCATAAGGAAATATCAGGCCTTGGTGTCATAAAGAAAATATACTTGCTGAATAGTAGGGATCAGAACACCAGAGGAAGAATATGAGGATGTTTTCAGAGAAATAGTCTATGATTCATGCATTAGCAACTCTCATTCTTAAGCAAAGCTGAAAATCCTCATTATTCTTTTAACTTTTACTGTATTTTCAGTATTATACTGCATAACTGGGGGTATTTTTTTGAAGAATGTGACACCCTTTTAGTAAGTGTTTTGCCAAGTGATGACAACCTCAGAAGATTTACAGAAAATAAAGTTTGGAAATCATTGTGCTAATTATTGCCATTTTTATAAGCTCTGTAATACAAGAACTTGCAAGAAATTTTAAGATAGACTCAAACTATTTTGTATGTCTGAATGGGCCTATTTTTTGCAAGCCTAGTTTTCCTTCCTTTTCCCTGAAACAATAATATGAAAACACACTGTGAAGATTATCTGAGAGGGCAATCACATTCTTTGAGTTGCTCAAGATGTCCTTATGTATCTTTTGCTTCCACTTGCAATGCCTCAGTAAAAGTAGTTTCAAAACTACTTGCCAGAAGAACAAAATTTAAGCAAGCATTGTAAACTTAAAGTATGAAGTAGAAATCCAGTTCCAGGTTATGAGTATCTGCAGAAGAAAGCTCATTGGAAAAGTTCTGTTTATCTAGTCAGAGCACAGAAACAAACAATGTGGCTTAGGAAACTGAGTCCTTATTATATTCAGTGCTCATGTCTAACAGCTTGCTTTCCCTGTAGGGTGAGATCTGTCTTACAGAATTGTTCTGAAAGTATTTTCCAGCAGTGTCTAAATTCTAGAAGTCCATGATTAAAAGAGACTTTTAAAATCACATTATTATTTACTTGTCCAGCTCTGGAAATAGCAAGATCCCTGACAATGAATTATGCAAAGTGAATAGCCAAGGTTCCTTGTTGTTTCAGTTGGCTCTATAACACTCAGGTTTAGAGAAATAGTATCTGTAATCTTCCATTACATCTGTCCTGTGATCATGAATTTCTAATCTGAGCTGGCTCACTGAGATGAGTCCCTTTTCCAGGTCTCTGGAATATGTCCCTAGTATTCACATTATAGGATCTACAAACTTCGTCAAAACTACTAATTGAACGCAAAGGTAACCACCTATTAGTGTCTTGGAAGAAAAACCATTTTTAACATAATTGTCTGCTTGGAAGTGATAGATAAAGGTTTCTCTAAGCTATTCAAAAGGAAGAAATCTCTGCAAAACCAGAGGATGAACATAATGTTATTGGTACAGGCAGCATTAGGCATTGGCTATGTGTATGGTCACCTGGAATATCACACAACAGAAGTATATCAGTATTAGGAGGCATGTGTTTACTCAGTAAGGGCCCTGATGAGTCACTGTTCTTTGCTTTTAGATGTACTAGATGTTATTTCACTACGCAGTGTAATAGAATTTTGAAAATCCATCTAAAAGTGGAGATGGAATAGAGAGGGAACTGAATAGATGGCTGAGCAAAGTCTGAGGCAAGGCATTATTAATTAAGATTTTAAATAACTCCTTAAACTCGTTCCACACATGCATGACTTCTAAATCAAAAGACTGAAGCCCTTGTATGTCTTGAATTAATTTAATTTCTATGGGATAGGTCTTTTTGTGAGCAACCCAGCTAGGTCTTGCTCGACCAACTGCCAGCTTCTTTTCCCATGGATTTCTCTGCCAAAAGGAATCCCCTCTATTTTGAAGTCCTGCTGCTCCCAGGGGCTGCTTCTTCAAGATATGTATCCCTTAAGCACTTACAGGTCTAGTCTCTCAGGACCAGCAGAGCCAGTGCCTCAGGCATTGCTGAAAACCGATTACAATTTGCTCTAAACAAACTCTTTCAGGGCTGGATCAAAATAATAAAACACTTATAAACAAGGCAGTTAGTTATGAGAGGTAGTGCTTTTTGGTCACAGAAAACAGATAAGCTTGGCGGCACATTAACCTTTCTGCATATTTGCCTTCTTCTGGCACCACCTATTTTTCATGTGGAGACCTAGGTAGGTGAGGTATACGCAAGGTCAGCCCACAAAGCCTATTTTGTTTCTCACAGTCTCATACTTCCCAGCTGTTGACAGCCCTTCTTTCTTTTTCTTTCCATAAACACATGCACACAAGACCCATGTCTCATTCAACCTTTTGAACGAGGCGAAACCAGACTCTGTGAGCCTTGCCAGAGGGTGAAACTTCAAAAAGGTTGTTATTTACTTCATTTCATTATTAGAGACTGAAATTAAGTACCACCAGTGCCTTCAGTTCCTACGGGAAGCTTTATCATGTACCAGGAATAAAAGTAAGAACAAACTTATATCAAGAAATAGAACAAATCTGTTGCCTTGCATTATTCTCATGATTATTAACTGCATTGGTGCAGCTTTATCATAGAAAGTGTGAATAACTTGAACAAAATAAGAAGCACTCAGAAAAGAATGCAAAATAACCCATGAACGACACAATGTTGTTTCAATAGGAGGCAAAGGGTGGGTTTTAACTACAGACTTGCAGACTTGGAGATGAAAGCTGGAGCTGTGAGGTGCTGCATCATGGTCTTGGCTGCCCCATATTCTTATAAGCCCCTTCTAGATATCACAATGCTGCTTTGTCAGGGGATGTTCAAAGCCAGCATCACACTCACCAAAGTAAAGGCATCATCAGAGAGAGCTGGTGAAAACCTACTCTTTGTGTTTTGATAGTCCTAAGCATTTTCAATGAGTTTTCCCACTCTTCCATTTTGTTCTGGTTGGTTACTACCCAGTGGGGCAGAGACATCTGTATTTTCATGGCACTTACCGTCTGTACTTTATGCCAAGCTTTGAGAACCATGGCGGGGGAGGGCAGGCTACGAAAATGGAAACAGCTATTGCTAATAGCAGCGGCAGCAGAGTTACATGCCCAGATGTGTTACTGTTGGTTAAATTTCTGCTTTATTCCCTTGCAGTGACTTCATAAACCGTCGAGGTGTTTTAGTAGTTACTGTCACACAGTAGCATCAGCACTGCAGACATAGGCTGTAGCCAGTTCAGTGCAAAGCCTGGTTGTCCCTCACTCTGTCAGAGAGGTGCGTTATAGGTAACTGGAGAAAAACAGGCTGTAGATAACTACGAAGTGCCATGAAGCAAATCCAAAAATTATGGCATTGCACAGATTGATTAGCATTCCCAAACCAGACCTGGAGTCAGCCAAAAACAAGTATGTCTTGTTATTGTGCAGGTGTGTGCAGGTTCATGAGCGCAAGTTTTACTGTTGAAATGGATCTTATTTTTCATCTAGACCATGATCCTGTAACTGAATATCTGTTAATAACTTTGAATAACAATTTCACTTGTGTGAGCTTCTAGGTAGGAATGGCAGCCACAGCACAAACATCCCGGCTTCTCACAGTTCAGCCGGTCCTCTGAGACACCTTGACAAGAAAAAGCTTTTGCAGCAAACCCCAAGATAATAAAGACATCCTGGGTCCACTTCTTAACATCTGCAAGGTCAAGAGCTGAAGTGACTGGAAAGTGAACCCAATGTTTCTTAAAAAGACTGAGTAGTTTCTAAGATGAGCTAGCAAGGAGCTGAAAAGCCTTTCAGAAAGGTTTTTTTTCCTTTGAGTTTTCTGTGGCAACCAAGCTGGAATTTGAGAAATGAGGTCTGTGTGAGAAGAGGAGCACAACCAGTCACACTTAGGCTTCTTGCCACATTGCCCTGCAGTGCAAATGGGAGAACATCTGGATGCATTAACAGGCACTGGGAGCCCAGCACTTGTTTTTCTTCCTAGTAAATACGAGATTATGTTTAGGTTTGCAAGACAAGATGGAGAATTATTATGTGGGACGGGTGAGGAAAGAAACATGTACTGAGGCTGAGTGTATTATGGGTTGACTGTTGGATGATTTAAGAAGAACATTTACACAAACCCACCCCTGTGGTGTAGAGCAGAACCTCAAAGAGGTTTTTATTGATAGCATTTCTCACAGCATTCTCCCGGAGAAACTGCCTGCTCACAGCTTGGATGGGTATGCTCTTCTCCGGACAAAAAATGGATGACTGGGTCCAGAGAGTGGTGGTGAATGGAGTTACCTCCATGTGGCCATCAGTCAAAAGTGCTGTTACCTGGGACTCAGTACAAAGGCCAGACCTGTTTATTGTCTTTGTCAGCAATCTCAATGAGGGGATTGAGCACACCCTCAGTCAGTTCACAGATCTCACCAAGCTGGGTGGGAGTGCTGATCTGCTGGAGGGCAGGAGGGCTCTGCAGAGGGACCTGGACAGGCTGGACCATGGGCTGAGGCCGATGGTGTGAGGTTCAACAAGGCCCAGTGCTGGGTCCTGCCCTTGGGTCACAACAACCCCAGGCAGTGCCACAGGCTGGGGCAGAGTGGCTGCAAAGCTGCCCACAGGAAAAGGACCTGGGGGTGCTGGTGACAGCAGCTGGACATGAGCCAGGGTGTGCCCAGGTGGCCAAGAAGGCCAATGGTATCCTGGCCTGTACCAGCAACAGTGTGGCCAGCAGGACCAGGGCAGGGATTGTCCCCCTGTACTTGGCACTGGTAAGGTCACAGTCCAAATCCTGTGTACAGTTTTGGGGCCCCCACTACAGGAAAAACACTGAGCTGCTGCAGAATGCCCAGAGAAGGTCAACAGAGCTGGCGAAGGGTCTGGATCACAAGTCCTATGAGCATCAGCTGAAGGTGTTTAACCTGGAGAGAAGGAGGCTCAGACCTTATCACTCTCTACAACTGCCTGAAAGGAGGTCGTATCAAGATGGGGGTCGGTCTCTTCTCCCGAGTAATAAGTGACAGCACAAGAGGAAATAGCCTCACGTTGCACCAGAGGAGGGTTAGTTTTGATATTAGAAAAAGTTTGTTCACTAAAAAGGTTGATAACCATTGGAACAGGCTGCCCAGGCTAGAGGTTGAGTCACCATCCGTGGAGGGATTTAGGGAACCAGTAGATGTACCTCTTATAGACATGGTTTAGTGGTGAGCTTGGCAGCGCTGGGTTAATGGTTGCATTTAATGATCCTAAGGATGTTTTCCACCTAAACTATTCTATGTTTCTGCAAACCTACTGTCTCATGAGAGGAAGGGCTAGAGTTTTGTTGTGAATGAGTGTTTTAAGACCACTGAAAGAAGCACTGGCAAAGTTATGAGTAAAACCAGGTTTCATATAAAAGCAACAGCATGACAAAGCTCATCGGCAAGATTCACTCTACTACTTAGTAGGTGGTTAAAGCACACTGAGGAAAAGCAAAAAAACCCCAAAAGAGTGTCAATCAATCCAAACCAAAATAAACCCCAAATTAAATGCAGAATTATCTGTGAGGACGTAGAGGGACAGGGGGTGGCATCATGCTGTTTATAGAGCCATAAGAGAGTGGGTTTTTGCCATAACAATGTTTCCCCCTAGCTGCACTTTGGGTCAGAAACTTCTTCAAAAGTTTGCGAATAAAAATATTCCACTTGCATTGTTATTCACACAAAAAAGTGTCAAAGGGTGTTTGTTTAAAAAAAACCCCAGGAGCTCGTTAGATAGCACAAGTTCCTGGAATCAGGTGGTGTTTCCCATCAACTCAAGAGGAGCTCAGCCCAAGGCTGAGTCCTGACCAGCATTTTTCAGATCATAGTACAGCCTGGAGGATGGGGGAACGCATCATCTCAAGTTTGCTTTGGGCAACAGTCATTTTCTTAAGACCATTGATGATGCCACCTCTCCTGATCCTCTGGGTACATTCTACGCTGATTCCCCCAGGTGGCACCTGCCCCTGGGAGACATCAGTGACACAGTCCTCTTCCTGACTGATCAGGATGATGATGACAAACAATACTCCACTCTCTATCTTGGTATCTGTCTCTACAAGCAGAGACTCTTGACAAAGGTGGAAACATTTTTTCCCCATCTCCTCTGTTGAAATAAAAAAGAACTGGTTTTTTTTCTGAATTGTGACATACCTGAGAAAGTTACTAGCTAAAGCGAGAAATACGCATATTTGTATAATAAACACCAGATCACAATCTGCAATCATCTGATGGCGCAAATGTTTGGTGAACCTGATCATATGCTTTTCTTCCTGTTTTCTTCCTTCTCCAACCATTTACTTTTTCCTAACATGATGTGGTTTTCCTTTTTTATTTGCTTACACAGTTAAATAATTTGGCACTTTAAATGAAGCTGCTGATCTGAGGTTCATGGCATGATCCCCAGGAACTGAGTTCCAACAGAGCATCCACTCATGCTTTCTATGGTATTGAGGTCTTCCCACACCTCTGGGCTCTTGGTCCAGAGTACAGCTTCTCTGCATGCCTCTACTATGTGAAAAAAACCCCTGAATTATAAACAATTGTATTCTACATGTTTCCAAATCTTCCCACGGAAGTCACAGTTAAGTTCCTTCTCACAAATAAACGTACAAATGAAAATTCTTTGCCTTTTTGCAAACATAGTCTTGGAAGCTTATAATTGAAAGAGTAATAATTTAAGACATTCCTGAGACCATGTCAAATCTCACAATCACTAGAACTTCTGCATCAATGAGTAAATGCCTCTTGCAATCTCCAGTAAATTAGACTATTCATTTTGTTACAGTGCATTAAGTGTATATGTTTTGCAAAGAAATAATGGATGTGATGCTGTCCATAGAGTAGCAGCATAAAGGGCTCCAGGGTCTGTGACTGGGACTCCTGTGAATGTCTCCAAAGTATGTAACTCACAGGCTTCAGCCTAGCTTCACTGAAGGCTGAGCTGACACTTCAAAATAGTTCATTGGCACAGAAGCGTGCATTAGTGTCTGCATATGCAGCAGAAAACAGCTGATGAATGACCTTTCTTTAATAGAATTTAGTCTGGGGAGTCTGTGAAGATGACAACTGAAACATATATTCCTGGTATTAAAGTGCACCAAGAAGCACTTTTTTCATGTAGTCAAGGCAAAGAGGGAATAGACAGGCTAAATTAAATAAGAATATGATGCGAAATAATGTTAAGATGGTGGTCTGTGTTAATAAAACGCAGATGGGAAGACTTCAGCTGGATATTCTAGTGTGAATTTACTTTCCTTCTCAGTTACTGTCATTACCTCATGTTGTATTTTTATAAAATACTTCATTATGATGGCAGGTGAGGACATACGGAAGAGAAAAAAATAGCACATTGTAAGGGCTGTTTTCTCTGGAGAAATTATTTAGAGTCTTCCTTAGAAAGCTTACCAACTGTGAGCCAAATTACCTGAGCATAAATCTTCAGTAACACTTTTGATATTAGTGTAATTATAATGGATTTATAGGAGTATAATCTGCCTTATACAGATTATTTACCCGATAAATGCTAATGACTCCTTGGAGGTGAAAGTGGAGGGAATTTGGGATTCTACCCAAGGAATATAAAATGGGACTCTAGTGTATAAATATGTCTTAACTTTGGAACTGTTGCCAGAAAATAAATTCTTCCCAAGAAAATACTAGCAAAAATCTTTTCTGAATTTGATGAGTTTACAGTATAAATGAAGGAAAGCTCTTCAGTATTCTCAAGTTGCACCAAAGACAACTTCAGCCCACACTGAATACAAAAAATTGTTGCACCTACTTTTAATATTTTCTCATTTCTTCGTGACAGTCATGTGGAGGACTTGTGAGGAGCGTACACACTGCCTGCTAACCACAGTGCTGCAGCACCGTGTGGCATTCCTCTCCCTCGGCTCAGGGCTGAAGCAGTCCCAAGCCTCCTGCTAACCTCTCACGTGCAAAAGTTGTTAAATTTCATTTTATCATCGTTTCCTGAAGATGGCCAGAAATCCATCTTCCTAAACTATTAATATGAGACCCGGGAGACTTGTAAGATTACAACAAAGCTTGCTCCACTTTGCCACCAGTTTCATGTGTTAGCTCATGCGTTAATGAATGGCAGCATCGCCCGATCTTATTTTAGGTCAAAACTCTTTATCTATGAGTGAACTAAGTGTAGAACAGCAGGAAGGGCAAGGACAGTACATCCATTCTCTACATTCCTTTCTAGAAAATCCAGCAATTATTCTCACCAGATCAGCTGCATTATACAAAACACAATTCTATGTTTATCAATTAGTGTAATGAGTCCATATTGTGGGGGTTTTAATTGATTACCTCTAAAAATACTTTAGGAAAAGAGATATCTTTATTAGAGATGAGGTAGTCTGACAAATACAGAGGAAATACTAAAACTCCAGAGAAAGGAAATACAACAAATGGAGTCTGTTTTATCTTCTGTAGGCTCAAACAGGCACTTACAAAAATAAAAAATTCTTTAAGCTTAACTTTCAGTACGAAATAAATCTTATCTAAGCATTTTGCAGCTTCATGATAACAAAACAAGTAGGTAACTTCGTATCTTAAACACTTCCTTTCCTTCACACTCACAAAAATAAAACAAGAGAGTCAGAGAATCCAGCCCTCTCTGAAGACATATTCACCCATTGTTTATTCAAGAGGCAGCTTTTTTCAAGAACTCCCTCTGTGTGTGATGGCATCCTTATCAGGAATAGTGACCTGCTGATAGCCTCTGTTAGAGGCCAGGACACCCACTGGGTGAGAGAAGGGTGTGCTCAGTCATCTGCCAAACCAGCCCTGAGTCTGCAAGGTCCCCCCATGCAACCACTGAGGTTGCTCCATGCTTCCCACTCTCAATAGGGTGCATGGGATCAGGCTTCAAATGAACCCTGCAATGTTCCCACTGATGTTTAGAGCGAATTTTCATCTGATTTCTGTAAATTTGGAAATCTGAAATGTCAGGTTTGTACTTCAAGGAAAAGAAAAATAAAGAAAAAATAAGAAGAAAAGAACCAAGATCCATTGCCATGCCCAAGACTTTAAAGAGGTAGTGTGCATGTTCCTTACATTTGCCATCAGACCTAGTATTTTCTAATTTTTTTCTTTGGTGAGGATTACTAGTCCATTTTAAATGTGAAAACATTTAAATATTTGAGTAATGACAGAACTTTAGGAGCAACAATGGTAGAAATCATCATGTTTGCTAGCCTGGAATTAACTGACATCTTCAGAAAGTACCCCTTCAGGACTCTCTTCACTGGGCATGGTTCCTGATGTAGAAATTGTCAGCAACTTTTTGTATGGTTTTTCCATCTCAGCAAATACTCCTATGTAGATGCAGCTAAAGCTGTCATAATATATTCTTCTGGTTTTCTGTAGGATGTTTGTATTTGTTGTTCAGCAGTGTCACCAGTACCGTGCATGTGTCTGCAACAGTACAGAAATTTCCTACATGGCAAGCATTTAGGGATCACTGATAAACAGAGTTTGGATCTCTGTCCATCACTGCCCTGAGTACGAACCGCCAGCACAGTGCAGCAAGAGCCTCTCTGCAACAGAGTTTGCAAGAGCACTGCTCCAGTTTTTTATTTTACAGACATGACTCTGCTCTTCTGACACTTTTCCATTAGCCTTGAAAGTCTGAAAGTACGAGGGATTAGGGGCGATAAACCTAAACTTGTATTTCAGTGCAAATTGCTTTCAATAATACTTACTGCACTGTGGACTGTCATCAGATATTATTGTGCTTGGTATGTCACATTTAGTTAAAAGGTTATGGAGTATATGGCTGGTTGGTTGATTGCAGGAACTTCTAGTAAGTTGGGGAAGTAATTGTAAAAATAGAAGCAACTACAAAAACAATAACAATAATAACGTGTTTTATTTATTATTAATGTAATAAATAAAAATAACAAAAATATCTACACATACTTCTTTTTCTTTTGCCATCTTCCTAGGTTCTTTTGGAGGGAGTTGTCCTGCACTGCTAGCAAAAACAAAGTTTTTTGATAATATTGACTTGTTTTAATATAACTTGATTTCTCGACAGTGTCTGGTCTCTCTTTTAAAATGGCTGTCAAATATTTCTTTTTAATATATTCAGTATTCTCCATTCAGACTCTTTTCAAAATCCACATGTACCGCTCAGGCCTCACTGCCAAGGTACAATTAGGGGCTACAATACGGCACTAACAGCTTTGTGCCAAAGCCTGCATTACCTTTCCCATTATCTCAAACTTATCAGTGATACAGGCAGTCATGGTCTACGTTTTGCCTGCAAGTGGAGAGGGTTGCTTGGGTTTTCTTTTAGGAGGCTTGGCACATCCGTGATCCATGTCTGGAAGTTCTGTAAAATGATTGTGAATTTGCCTGCAACCACCAAATCTCACCCAGGCTTACTGAATTTGTAAAACATACATTTGTAACTGAAAAAACTATCTCTGCTCTCTCCAGGAGATGTTTATCAGGCCTATCTTGGCAATAGCAGTACGTGGTTTATGGTCAGTTTCAGCTAACAGTGGTGTCCCATAAATAAAGGAATTTTTTTTACAGCCATGGCTTAAGGCCAAAGTCTCCTTCATTCTTTCAGCATACATACATTCAGGTTTTGTTAGTGGCTGTGATGCATTAGCCACTTGTCTCCAGCTTCAAATGTGTTATTGAAAGAGTACTGTGCCAGTATTCTCCTGAGATGCACCCATGAACAAGTTACTTTTGTGCTTATTGTCATAGTATTTCAGGACTAGGGCCTCTTTAATTAAATCCTCTAGTTTTTCAAGCGCTCTCTTAAGGGTTGCATCTGTTGTTGTTCTTTGAGTGTTTTCAAGCAGTCATGCTCTATGACTGCTGGTTCAGACAACCACGTTAGTCACAAACTCCCCTCCGTAAAGCACAGTTCCAAGAAATCATCAGACCCCTTCTTTCTTTGTTCAAGCAATTACTCAGTGATGTCCATAGCCTTGTGATGTTCACTCCCATCCTTCTTTGCGTGACACACTCTTATCATCTGCATTCATTTAGCTTTACCCTCACAGCACCAAATCTTTCCAAAGCTGCCCAGTGCCTGCGATCATGGTCTTCTCGTGTGCTCACCTTCTGGGACTGGGCTTGATGCATTGCTCATGTGGACCCTGACAGAGGGATGCTTTATTCAAAATGAGATTTCAGTACCCTGACACTGGCCTCTGCATAACAGAAATCTGTGTAACCAGGTTTCAAAGATACACGTGCTAGAGAGATTTACCTACATAGCTTCACTCTGTAGCTACCTCATCCTAACATAAACCCATCCAAGGCTTTAATAGTGTACACAGTAGTGATTCACTTGTTGAGAGTAGGAGCTTCATGAAATTCAAAGGCATGTACATTAACTTGCGTGCAGACCTTATGTTTTGTATCTCTATTTTTCTTTTCAGAGCACATTAAAGTCTGGACTGAACTACACTCCCAATGTAGTGAAATACAAATAAAATTTGAAAAGCTGCTTAATTTTACCTGAAAAACTGTTTTTCATTGTGGAAAATGCTTGTTCTATGAGACAAGAACATTCTAGGTCTGGGAGGTTTTTTGGAATTTTTTTAAGCTAATGGCAAATGAGCCCCACTCTGTATAAATAGTAAGCCTTTTATGTGAAGTTCTAGAAACTTTGATTGAAGTTTTAACCTCAGTAGATAAACTACACACTGTAATTACTGGTATAATACCATCTACAGAAAGCTTCAGTTCAGTGCCCTGAATACAGGCAGGCAGTCCAAGACACCTTAAGGTATAGACTTTCAGGATCCAGACTCTTTTTCCAGGTCTTAAGTCAGGAAAATTTCTCACCAATTTCACAGCATGCTTTCCAGCATTAAATCATCATGATTTGGTTTATTTTGTGTGATAATTGTTCTTTCTCAAACACCTCAAAACACAGAAGATATAAAAAGCCAAACAAACCAATTCTTTAAATATACTGGAAAATGTAGTTTATGGATTAGAGTTAGGAAATTTTCCTGTGCATTATGCAGTGTCATCTAGCTCCTGGCCCAGGACTCAGTCTTGGCACTGGGGCAAAGAAGCCAGGGAAGCAACAGTAGCTTGTCTTGCCTTCTCAAGGATGTCAAAATGTGCTACAGCCGAAGTCTGCTGCAGCAAAGGTCTACAGCACTAACTCCCTTCTGCCTGCCTGTTTCCTCATCTTCCTGGATAGCAAAAGATAATGTTGCCAAAGGAGGAATTGAGTGAGATTGCTGAAATGTGAAAAGCTGCAAACCCCTCCCCTTACTTTCTATGCTATAGCAGTCCTTGCCACTGCCTGTGTCATCTTCACGACAAGCCAACAAGATCTGTCCACACACTCCTCAGTCCTCTCACCCATGAGCCAAAACAGATTACTTTCCTTTCCAGTGAAGTATCCATATTCCCATGGCCTACAGGATGCCAGGAGAATTTTAACCGATCTTTCCACTAGACTGAACAAGTGCCCTGATGCTGGTTTCTAATCCCCAGCATGAGAAAGGCTGAAGCTCCAGCTTGGAGTTTGAGGGAATTGATTGTGAAACACTGAACAACTGGAAGTCATTAACTTCCCTTCGAACAAATAAACACAACCTTTGTTGTGTCTATGTGCCTTCAACTTCTCACTCTAAACAGTGTTCATAGTCTTAAGACTCGTTGCAGAAAATAGTTTATTCCAAGTAAATACAGGAAATTCCTTTCTGGTATTCCAACATGTCTGGAAAAACCCACTGCTGCTGTGGGTTGAGACGTGTGCTCAGACCAGTGATCTAATAACCTCCCTTCATTAAAGAATAACCAAATACACTTGATTTTTTTCTGAAACCAGATGGGTGAAGCAGGGTTGTACTGAAAGCGACAAATAACTGTCTCTGCTCAAAACAAAGGAACCTGCAACACATGTGTGGGCATTGTGGCTTTGCTAGGTATTTTGGTGAAAGACAGGATTAGACAGTCAGCTTATCATTGTGAGTGTATCAGAAGAAACAGCTGGAGTGGGCCTGAACTGCTTCCAGTTGGTCTATTATGTTGTTGGACCGAAATCAAATTTAAGAAGACTTTTCCATGTAGTGGAAACCCAGGTTGCTGTCAGACACCAGAAGGGTTGAGAGGGTGAAGTTGGTCCATGACACTGATCACAATCATCTCCAGCTGCTCTGACTCCTGACAGTGACTGTAAAACTGCCTGGTGAGGGAAGGAAAGGGGAGTCAAGACAAGTGGTGTTCTGCTGTACAAAGGAATTTAATTGCATTGAAATGCATTTCTTTGGGGTCAATGTTTGGTTGTTTATGCCTACCCTACTAAATTTTAGCTGGATGTTTTCAGCTTTTCCAGCCCAAATCTTATTTTGAACTGTTAGAAATTGGAAGCAGTAGCCTGGAAGTTAATGAAGCTACATAAACATATCCCAACAGAAAACAAGAATCAGGCTCTTTCAATAAATAACACTTTATGCTAGGGACCTTACCATGAACTCAGATGGTGAAATACTTGCATGTTGATCTGTTCAAAAGCTGAAAGATCTTTTTGTAAACCACCTCTGTTATACATGAGGGCTTTATTATGTACCAACGTGTATTTAATTTTTGTCTTTGGAATGGTTCACATTAGTGTTCCTCAGTGCACATCCAATTTAGATTAAATAAGATAGCACTCCTCCATTAATAAAATAAAAATAATTAAAAACATATTTCTTGCCATTCAAATTTTATGCAATCAATACATTTTCTTTATCTCTTAAAATCTGTTTTTAATGATCAGTTGGAATTACTTTCATGCAGGAAAACTGTTTTTAATAAATGAAAATTAGAAATACTTTTGTAAACTTTAATTATTTAAGAGAAAAGGAACTAAAACTCTGCAAAGTTTAAGAATATGCAACAAAGTACAAGCAGATAAAAAATTCGAATGCTAAATACGAAAAGTAATTTATTGGCAGATTTAAAGATGGTCCTTTTAAAATATCTGTTTTCAGCTATTTCAGTGTGTGAGATTAATTATTTCTCTTCCACATGACCCAGTTAAAGTTCTAAAAGGAAGGGATTTCTACTGATTTCAAAGGCCCTTTTACTCCCAGCCCACAGAAATGAGAGACTGAAACTCTTGGTTCTAGCTTTGGAGCCCCACTCTGCCTGTGTGTCAGGGACCCACAAAGCCCAGTGTGCGATGTTCCCCTCTTTGGTCATTCATCACATATCCCTGCTGGAGTCTGGAAATGATCTGTGGGTCACCCTCTCAACCTGCTACCTTTCCTCACAGGGTGTAACACCCCAGCACAGGTGTCACGCCAGGCTGAAAATGGAGCAGGGGAGTTTGGAGGCAGAGGCATCAACGTACCTCCTGTTTCTTCTGTCTGAGAGGCCAGGAGGAGAACTGGTGGCACAAGCTTTGCAAGTTACCCAGCAGAAATGTCCAGGGCTGCCCTGAAGAACTTTAATTTTTATGGCCCTTGACAGAGAGGCATATTGGAAGCTCAGCTGGGGATGAAGGATGTGACCAAGATACTTAATTTTTGGAAGTAATTCCAGCTTCATCCAGCTATGAACCTGTCCTGAAAGGTACAGGATCTAGTCATCGGCCCAGTTTATCAGGGGCCAGGGAGGCAAAAATCATGGAAAGAAATAGTGTAGTGTATGGCCTCTTCCCTCCCTGCACAACAAAGCCTTTTCTCTGTTCCCAGTAGAGTGTACCCAGAAACTGATGATCAAGACATTGTCTTGCAGATATTTTGAAACTAATAAGAAATGATGACTATGTCAAGCAAAGTACTTGCAAGGAGGTTTTGTTATGGGGGGATCAAAGGACAGATAAAAGAGGCTTTTATTTATAAACCACTTCTATTCTTTAACCCACTGGGAGCTGTCATAATATAAAAGACAACCCTTTCTTTGACCTTTCTGTGCAGCTTTATAAAAAAAAATAAGCATAAGACAAGTTTATGAAAGCATTACTTGAATTCTAGAAATAAAACAGTCATTGTACTCATACCCATAAAGCTACAAGCATGATTAGCATCATGCGCAAAATGCAAAAATAACTTGCCAATTAGTTTATCTTAAAACTATTAAGAGGTTCACTATATTGTAATCTGCTCACAGAAGGAGTATAAACTATGTAAAAAATTTTATTTCTTTTGCCTAACCTACATTTTAATGCGAGCTATTTTCTTTTTTGGTGTCAAGTTTCCAAGTTTTTTCTGACTGTTCAAAAATACCCATATTTGTACTTCTACTGTACTTCTCACTTTAAAAGACATCCTTTTTTATTGCTGCTCTAAAACATATGCTTTGCATTTTTGCTAATACCTACAGTAGCATCACCAGTATAATTAAAATATAATTCAAAAAATATTTGCAGTCCATTAACATTTCTTTGACTATGCATAGTTTCTAAATCCTACTCTGAACTGAAAGCATCTTTCTTCTAATGTAGGTCTGATATGCAGATTTAAATTAATCTCTTTCTAAGCACCAGTAGCTACATTCACAAAGACTGACACTTTAATTGTCTGTGTCCAAAATTTTGATCCTTCAGCCTCCTGTTTAGCTGCTGCCTAACTTGAAAAGAAGCCAGATTTCCTCTGCTCTTTAATTCTCTCCAGTGAAACCTCCTGGGCACTTACACATTTGCCACACACTGAGTATATGTGCAATCAGCCAGTCCTGCCTAGGAACTCATAACATATCTTACTCTTGTGCTGACTGCCAGGCATCCTCCCTGCCTTGGTCAGTGTCTCTGGAACCTGCCTACTAGACTGTCTCTTGTACAAAATAACCAGGCCACACTGCTCACGCAGAACAGAACATGCAGCTGAGTGGAATGCCCTGAAGAACTTTAATTTTTATGGCCCTTGACAGAGAGGCATATTGGAAGCTCAGCTGGGGATGAAGGATGTGGCCAAGATACTTACTTAATACAAGGTAGGGTCCGTATTCCTACCTTGCATAGGCAGAGTAGGGTTTCAGCTGGTTTCCCCAGAGCAACCAGGAAAGCCGGCAGCAGGAGTGGGACTCCAGCCAAGGCTTTTCTTGTGTGTACTTGCTGGAAAGCAACAGTCTGGATTAGACTCCAGCTCCTGTCTCTGAATCCAAATGGAAGAGGATGGTACTGACTGCTTTTGAGGCCAATGCCTCAATGGCCCCAGTTCTGCACCTTGTTATTTCCTGTTTACCTCAGGGGCTCCCTAAGCTATGGAGCTGAAAGTCTATAAATGATAAGTACCTTGTAAATAAGCACCGATATGCAGGAGCCAGGCTCCTTTAGTAAGTGTAGTACTATATGTTGCCTAATAGTTGTAATAATTTCTATTTTGTTAGTTTGCCCTCCTCTGCCTGAAACCTCCAGTCATGATTATGAGTTAGGTTACATCCTATTTGAAGCCAGAAGCCTGTACCAGAGAAGTGCTATCTCTGCTCCTGATTGATTGAAGATGTTCAGGCCTGAAGGAACAACTGAAAAGATTGGGCATTCATGCTTCAGTCTTGTAAACAGCTTTTACTAAATAAAGTTTTGAGTTCAACGGGTTGTCCTGACTGTGTAAAATACGGCAGGCAACTCTGATTGCATGCTTCTTGTAACTTGGAGACTTGAGATGAGCTTCTTCATTTTAGCATCTCTGGGCATCTTTGCTGTTTTGGAGATGGACAGTGGAAATACTGAACTGCCTCATAAATAGACAATTCTTTTACTCTGTTTCTTCCATACTGCTGCCAAAACTTATTCATACAAACTTGATCTCCTGAGATTTCTACCCCAATCTGGCAATCTGACCATTCCAACAAAGTCCGAAGAAACTGGTACTTTGCCTGCTAGTCCAAGCTAGACAAAACCTCTGATACTCACATAGTGTGTCTCCGGGCTGTAAGTCAGGGTCAACACTATACTCAGTTCATCTCATTGAACTGAACTAATATTGCATTTAGGATATGTCTTGAGATGTGTTTGTTAGCAATGACAAACATAAATGAACACTTTTCTGTTGACAGGTCCATTTATTGAAGACCTGAATTAGTGAGGGTCACTGCAGGGCTGACATGACAGGCATGATTCCCTTGGTATTCCTAGACTTAGCTCTGACCAGAAGAGGTGTATGAAGAAAGCAAGAAAACAAGCAAGCAAGAAAGAAAGCAAGAAGGCAAGAAAGAAAGAAAATAAAGCAAGAAAGCGAGAAAGCAAGCAAGCAAGCAAGAAAGAAAGAAAGAAAGAAAGAAAATGAACTGAGTCATTGCAGGACTCTGGAATCACCTTTTTTCAGAGACATGTGTTTCTTCTTAAGCTTGAATTCTCCTTAATACCAGCTCTTCAGATCAGAAGATGATTTGTGCTGGTATCAACAGGAAATTCTGTTATCATGCCAGTGAATATATCAAGACTGAAATTTAAACTGACATCTGCACAAATGTGAGTGATTTTGCATCAGGTTGCATATAGTCAGAATTAAAACTTTTCTGCTTCAAGATAAATTTCTACTGAAATCGATACCATTTACCTGAACAAGAACTACATAGGACTGAGCCAACATAACATATAGGTCTAAGACAGAATTTTGTGTAACTGGAACAGAGGATTATAATCAATGCCAAATAAGACAAAAAATTATGTCAGTGTTCTGTGTTATTTTCATCTTAGATTTCATAACAATCCAAGTGAACTAGTTGTACCATCCCTCTAGCACTCTAGGTCTCACTCAGCCACCAGAGATGTAACTGCCATACAGCAGCATTCACAAGCATTGCTCTGGAAATTCAGGTTGCCCATGGCAATTAGTACCAGAATTAGTCCTTGCAAGTCTGATCAAACATATTACTTTTCCATTACTCTGTTTTGAATATACCTTTCATGCTTTCTAACACTAAACAGTTTTTCTCATTTCATACTGGAAAAGAAGCTGTAGAGTTTTTACAATGAATGCCTCGGGTATGAGTTAATTGCTTGCAATGCTTATTAAGGTCAAAATCTTCCACTCACTTCCAATTCCAGTGAGAATGAACAATACTATAAAAGGGCTGGTGACTCAAAACCTGTGATTTTTGATTTCCCACATGTATCTGCTGGCTTCATATAAATCATCACTGCTTCCCATAGGCTTTGCCTGCCGATAATTTGTAACAGTCACTGGACAGGTCTCATGGTGCTTTGCAAGAGAAGGGGGAGTGGATGCCCACCAAGTCAGTCAGGGGAAAAGACAGGCCTCCTGATTCCAGGTCCTTCGGTGCTGTGGCTGTCCCAAGTCTGCTCTAAACCAGAGGACACTTTTGGTAACAGTCTCCTTACTGACTTCGATCAGAAGCAGACCTTTCACAGTGGAATCCAGTGAAAGGGCAAAAAAACCCAGGTATGAACTGAAACACAGAAAATCCCATTTCAGTGTAAGAAAAGAATTCTACTTTTTTTAATGGTCAGAGTGGTCAAACACTGTAACAGGTTGTGCAGAGAAGCCATGGAGTCTCGGTCCTTAGAAACAGTCAAATCCAACTGGACATGAGTAACCTGTTGTGATTGAGTTTTGAGCAGGAGGATTGGATGAGTCAATCTACAGAGGTCCTTCCAACCTAAGTGATTCTTCAGTTCGTAATCTGTCCCTTTACCTAACTGAACAAAGTCTCCTCATTAATGGTTGTGCACCTGAAGCAGTTTGGTTTTAGTTTGGATTCTGAGGAAACTGCACACCTAGAAGAAGGCTGTTTCTTACAACTACTAGGTCCACATCTGACCTTGGGATAACTAGAATCCAGCACTTGAGCTGACTCTTGAGCAAGTAGGAGTATCTAAATATGTTGACTTTGCTTAGTTGAAAAAAACCATGAATGATTTGAGTCTAGTTATATAGTCTGGGATATATACAGAATTCAATTTGTTGTTAATCTTGAACACTTCACACATCTGTTGGAAAGTGCACTGTTTCCTCAGCTGGGCTACCTCCTGGCTCAGTGGCACAAATAACTACACTTCTCAAGGATTTCCAAACAAATTTTCTTCCTGTTTAGATACAAGACTTACATCCACCAAGCAGCTGGAGGTTGCATTAATTTTTCACGGTAGCCCTAAATAGTCCTCACCATCTCATGATGGAACCAAATAGAAATAGTTAGAAAACACAGTGCTGGGGGCTGTACTTGATTTTCCTGTGTTGCAAATCTGAGGGAGAGGGAGAAAGAGGAGAAAGATGCTTTTACTGTGTAGCCCAGGGTCTGTGTCTCACTGTGACCATGGGCATCTCTCCTGCCATGCTGCTCCTGCTACAGACACTGGCAGACGGATTAGATAATTTTCAGGTAAACCTCAGTTAAATCCAGAAAAGATGGCCAGTCAAAGACTCTGTGTTCATGAGAAAATTTAACTGAGCTTGAACCAAGTATTAGTTTGAACTATTGTTTTTCAAACTGAACCTGAACTGAAAATTACTTCAGCACAAACCCCAGCCTGACTTGTGTACAGGTACCATTTCAAAGAGTAAGCATCTTGGCTTGGAAACTCCATGCTGTGCCTGCACAGTGCAGAGCAGAGTTGAGCAAAGAGGCTGAGGACAAGCCAGGCTCAGCGTTGAGGACAGAGAGAAGAAACCAGGCTCAGCCCAGTGTCATGTAAATGCACTGCAGTACTTGAGGGAGTATCCTGGCCTGGCACTGAGTCAGATAAATGAGATGGCGTGCATGGAAATGTCTGACAGGCTCTGCGCTGAACCAGGTGAGCCTGCCCTAGGAGTGGTGTTTCAGTGCTAATCACCCTTGCTGTCAAAAATGTTTATTTTTCATCGTTTGCAACCATGATGAATTTCCCACTCTGAAACCATGTTCTGTCTTCTTCTGCTTCCCTAAAGAATCATCTGCTATTAGCAGACTTTTTCCTTTTGATTTTTTTTTCAGATAAAGCAGATAGACTGGGTGTATCAAGTTTCCCATCACTAGGCATGTTTTATGGATCATTCATTCACTGAGTCATGTAGCTCTTTTGAACTATTCCCCATTTTTCAACATCAGCTTTAAGTGGGAACACTGGATTTGGACATACTACTGCATTTGTTCACGTCAAGTTACAACAATAACCGGGTTAGCTTGAGTGGCTTAGAGATAAAATATCTGCTTTTTCCTTATGTTCATGTTCAGCCTAATCAAAATAATGACCCCAGCTGAAAGAGTAAGACTGTTACTTCTATTTAATTCACTTATTTTTATTTACCAAAGATCTTGTCCAACTTCTAGACACCTGTATAAATAAGACTTGAGAAAAAGATAAACATTCTGGCTTCATTTGTTCTGGTTCAAGAAACCTCATTCTTCATTGAGAAAAAAATGTAAATGAGTGTTTTAGTTTGCTCTGCAAATCCGGAAATCTTAATTGGAGAGGCGAGGTCAGAGACACAGGATCTTCCATGGCGACTTTCCCTTTTAGTGCTGCTTGAAGAATTCTCTTTTCAAGTGGAAGGAATTACTGCCCTCAGAGCTTGCTTTCATCCCTAACACCATAGCATGGCAAAGGAGAAAGTGAATGATCTGTTATGACTGGCGGAAGGGACTGAACTGTTGGGCATCAGAGAGTCACCTGAATTTCCCATGTCAATAGAGGAAGACCAATTAATGTAGTTATTAGAGTCACTGAGACCTGGAGGGAGGCCTACACTGATACATTAACCTTCAGTTTTCTGCTGCTGTAGTGTCTCATGGCACTCGAATCTCGCAAAGACATCCCTCTGCTGGGAACAGGTTACCTCTGTTGCTTAGTGGTTTCTATTACTTGTTGATAAAAACAATTTATATAAAAAACCTTCTTGTGTTGTTTGGTTATTTGGCTTGGGGGTGGGTTTTTTGTGGGGTTGTTTTTTCGGTTTGTTTTGGTTTGTTTGTTTTTTCCCCTGGCAGTGTAGCAAGTCTGTTCCACCCTACCTACACAGTCAGAGCAATTAAATAAATGTGTAGTAGAGGAATCCTGAATTGTGAGAAAGGGGTCGCAGGGGTTTTTTTGTGTCGCTGTGTGTGTGTGGGTATGCATGCTACCTATTACAAAATCTCCAGCCAGGAGCAGTGTTCTGTACCTCCATTCATCAGGCACATCTTGCAGAGGTCAGCTACAGAGTGGGGAAACGAGTTTTGTTTCTTGGCAGGGCTGTACACCTGCTTCTCTTCAGTGCATTAGTTGTATCTCTCCTCCTGTTCTCCCTGAAACATGCTTCCCCCCTCCTTTGTAGCTATTTTACTACCTCTGAGAGGTTAAAAGCAGCAAGATCTATACCATCTCCCAGTCTATCACGCTATCAAGTCTAAATTGCTGCCTCCAGAATGTCTTCTCATGTTTTGTCTGTCTTGGGTCTCTCTTGCAGCTGGAGGCTACAAATGATCATGAGGTCCCAGAGACCAGTTTTTTCCCCTTTCATCTACTTCAGAATATTAATCTGTTCTGAACAAAAAGAAGGAAAAGTATAAATACGTGTGTGTCTGTGTCTGTGTCTGGGGTGTGCATGTATATTTGCATTTATCTATATATTTATATATAATTTCATTTCATTTTTCTTGCATTTCTTTGCAAAAAAAAAACAAAAAGAAAAGAGCTAAAGGCAGAAAGGCAGAGTAGTTCCTACAGATTTAATTAATAAAATTTTTGCTTCACAGAAGTTCAGAAAAACATCTGCCATTTCATTTTCAGAAATGCCAAGTTTGCAGTACGTATGGCATCCTGGTCTGCTTCCAGCTTCGATTATTGCATTCTTCCTACCTGTGAATGTTGCTGTCATTTCAGTTGGATGCAGTGTTTCTTTGCCACACTCCTTTGCCAAATTATTCTGTGCCGCTGCTGTGTACCCTTAAATGGCTGCCGTGTTTCAATCCAGAGATGGCTTCCTATCTGCTCAGAATCAGGACATAAAGCTTTGACAGCTCAGGGGAGGATTCAGCCTTCTGTAATGCCTGCAGGTATAAAGGATGTCATTTTCAAACCTTTGCTTTGGGACTCTGAGGCTGAAAAAATTAGAAGGAATGATCAAATGATCAGGTGCAGTCATTCATTCATCTGAGCTGGAAATTTAATTTTCAGACACATTTAGAAAAAATAGCCATTCAGGCAGGCAGTAAGAAGTATTGGCACAAGCAAGTGCCAGGCATGTGCATCTGCCTTGCCCCTAGAGCAGGACTGAATGGGCTTATCTGGCTTTGCAGACGGGCAGAAGCCCCTGCGGACTGCACTGGGCCGTGGGCAGGGTTGCCTGCTGCAGGGTTTTCCATCAGATAACTTCCAGCAGGAGTGGGGTGAAACTGAGACGCTGGTGAGAAGGGTTTTTCCAGGTTCATGCCGGGCAAAAGTTGACATGTGGGCATCAGAGGGCTTTGTTGCCCTCTTTGTTGTTGAAAAGACTGAGACTTGAAAAGCAAATGAGCAAATAAAAGCATAAAAGGTCTCAAATCTTCCTCATACCTCTCTACTGTTCAGGTTCCCTTCTCCTGATGGGCTGGACCTGGAGCCTTTTGTCACTCAATACACTGCAGAGTGCACAGGTATTTTGTGTCCAAAACAGTACTAATGCTCTTTCCAAGTAGTAGTTCTAGAATACAAAATGCTGGAAACGAAGAAAAACCTTATGCAAGAAAGACTGGATATTTGTCTGCCTTAACTTCTGACTGTGGCTTTAATTTGTGGATTAAAAAATGGATTTGGTAACATTTCAATAATTTTGACAGAAAGTTTCCATTTTATGGAAATTCATGAGGGGAAATATTCATTGTTAACTTAAAAAGTAGTTGTGGAAAGCAACATTTTCCACAAAGAAATATTTCCAAAGTCACTGAAAGATCTCTTTTCAAAAGGAGTGTTAACTTGGAATTCCCTAGGTTCAATTGCCCCAGCTCAGCCATGATTCCCTGAGGTGTGAAGATTTCTGAGCTGATGGCTCCAAACAGGAAACAACGAAGATCTGGGAATCCTATTGACCCCAGCTTTGAATAGCTCCTGTAGTAAGGTTATTTCAGAACTGCAGACCCTGGATGCCCTGCAATATCCTTTGCCTGCTGCACAGAGACTCACCAGCAGCTTTAGAGGAGAGGTCTAAATTTAAAAAGGAAATAAAAAATGAAAATAAAACAAAACAAAAAAGGTAAGCTAGTGATCTTTCCTTCTTTAACTGGTTATTAGCATGGAGTAAACTGTGATCAGGATTATTTATGTAAATTCCTTTTAGATTCCTGGCTTTACATCCAGAAACATGAATGGCGATGAAGTGGCTCCTAATCAGTCACTAAGCAAGGTTTATTAATAGACAAACTGTGGGAAAGGTAAACTTTAGAAAAGGTAAGTACCTGAGAAAGAAGGGCAGCTAGCAAATAGAAAAAAAATCCAATTTCCTAATGAAGGAACACGTCAGTCACTTAACTGACACTAAATTGATTTTTTTTTTTCCCCTGGAATTGTGCAGTTTTTTCTGGCATACATAAAAAAGGCATGAAAGAGTATTTCAGTTTGGTTCGTTGGCTTTTTTTTTTTTATCTTTTTTTTCCCCCATGCAGATTGTGTTTACTCTGTAGTTTTCAACCTGACTTATCAAGTGTTTGACCTCAATATTAACAACGATGCTTTCCCTTCACAGCTTTCTGAGTTACCGGACAATTCCTGTGTGTATGGGATACATCTGTGTGTAGTGCTTTCCTGAAATGAAGGATATCATATCTGAAGCACTTGAGTGATTTGAGTTGTGCTTGCACAGGCAGGCACACACAGGCATGAGGTCTCTGCCTCCACTCTGCATTGGTCTGAGAAGATCCACAGGGCTGTGTTTTTGTTGTGTCAGCAGAACTTTATCACAGCTGGCTCCCAGACAGGCTGCTGATACCTATTTTGGCATCTCTACTCAGAACTACAGTGCACAGTGTAAACAGGGTATGAATTCCCAAGACCTGTCAAAACTGAGATTTAAACTCATAGCTAGTTAAATCTTAAAGACATCTTCCCCTTTAAATATCTCTCCAGGCTTTTTTTCCCAATCCTGTCTTTATAAGGTACTGAATTTCCACCTCTAAAATCTTTATAAAGGAAAATAAAACAAGTTTGTAATGCAAAAATTTTTGAGATAAACTCCTTTCTGTCTTTCTTCACTTGTAAATGAGAAACATTACAAAAATTGCCATCTGCCCCATAAAACTGTGTTCTGGGCAAGCTATGTGCTTTTGACACAAAGGAAGTGCAGATGCAATGATACAAAAATACTTCTTTTTACTTTTGATATTCTGTTTACCAACATACACTTCCTCCTCAAAATCTTTTCTAACTTGAGAAAGGAAGGAGAGTAAATGTAAGTGTACTTGAAATAAAAGTCTCTCATTGCACACCTAAGGTAAGTGCAAATGTTCACAAGATTTGTTTAGCTTGCAGCAGAGAAGAAACATTTGGAAATAACCGTTCAAGATGGCAAATACATTTTGGTTTGCATTTTTGCCTCCCTGTTCATGCCCAAATGTGGACATTATAATGGGTATTTTCCTTCACTATTGCCAATGAGAACATGGTCAGTTGGGCACTATCCTTTCCAGAACCAGCTGTTCTTTTTTGAAAATGGATGTTTTCTCCCTCTTCTGTGCACACTGGAGTGAGTTCTGAAACATACTGGCCTGCCCACCTGACACTGCCCCCCAAAAATCCCTGTGCCTAAGTACACGAAGGACCAGTGCTACAGAATTAGTAATTGTTAGATGCATCAGTCAAGGATAAGGCATATGGTAAGGTCAAGCAGTTCATGCATCTTGAATCTACCCTTACACCTAAAAGCAGGTTTAAGGCAATGTTATGCATGGCTGTAGAAGCCACTCGAGGATGCAATCATTTAACCTTTCAAAATAAAGACTGTATTAAGAAAATACGTGCTAAAATTAGAAAATCTACTCAGAAATATTCAGCCTGTGAACAAAGAGTCATATTTTCTCACTTCCCAGTAAACAGGGAGAACTAATTGCAACTTACAGCTTTTCTTCATTGTTCTGTTAAAGGAGGCATTAGCTGGGTTATCCTCTGCCATCAGCTCCTGGGGTTTCTTCCCACATATGTCCTCTCCCAGTAAGCCACTTCTCCATGGTTTTCTGCTGGTGCCAGCAGTCCAATGCAGATGGCAGATGTCTGTGCAAATGCTATCAGCTGTACCAGTAACCTTTCCCATGTTGCTCCAACCCTCTCAGGCCGCCCCCACCATCTCTCCCCACAAGTTTCCCCCACCATCTCTCGCCCCTCTAAAGGGGAGAGGGTGATCTGCACACAGGTGTTTCCACATGATTCCAGTCACAGGGCCTCCACTACTGTTCCATCATGTGAGTCATCATCACAGCTCCTCCAGCCCACAGCTTCTGCCTTTCCTGTTAAGGCTATGTAGTAACTTAGGTGTTTTGCTGAGAAAATGGAATTAATACCCTTGCAGTTTCTAACAGGTCCACCATCGATTATAGCATGAGTGTTGAGGCTAACATTGACACTCTGCAGTACTTAAAGGTAATGCACGTCACTTTCAGGAACAGATTATCCTTATTCCTACCAGTTGTTAACAAGTATTTGCCACAGATTGTTCAACCAGTAGAAGAGCAAAGACTCTCACCACCCTTTTTAAGTAAGGCTTTAGTGCAAGAGGCACATTAGATAAATACCCTCTTTGTAGGGTGAAAATTGTTATTAGATAGTGCTCTGGAGAAAAACTGTTTGAGGGAGTCACCATTCGCAGTATTTGGTGTTACATCATGGCTGGGCCAGTGACCTTTTCAACTTGGCTGGCAATCCACTGAGAAACAGCTGTGGTGCTTTTTCTCTTGAAATGCAAAAAGGAAATTCCTTTCCTTAATGTCTAGCATTGTTAGCATCACTGCAGTAAACTTCTGGGGGATTTTGTAGAACGCTTGGGGTTGCTTCTTAACTGTGAAATGCTGATTTGTTTGTCGTTTGTAGGGGTTACCCCAGGGTGAGCCAACACAATTTAGTCTTGAGTCACTTTGGTCCTTGTGCCTATAAAAATGTTGCAGACCTTTAAAACTGCAACAGCAAACAGATTACCCAGAGACATATTTTACCCTCAGATGCTAAAGAGGTTTGAGCAGAGGCAATCACACACAGTATTTGGACACTGCAATTTTTCTGTTCTCATGCTAACTCTGATAAAACAGGTGCTAATGTCAATCACTGATATACCAGGGAAATATCCACTGTTTTCCAGGTTAAAAAGTTAAGAGTGTATGCCAGAGTGTATGGTCAAAACGTGAAATGGAAGAAATGCGAAATAGAGGTGAAGTTTACAGAGTGGGACTGAAGACATCCAGAGATTTAAAGGAATTAAAGAGTGAATAATGTAACTGAACTTCTAGCAGTAATGTTTGCAATGGGTAGATTATCATAATGCTCAGTGATAAGCAACTTAGCTCTGCTGAAGTCAAAATCTTTTTAGCATTTCCTCCAATGGCAGAAATAGCTTATGACAGGTAATTTGAAAAATCCTCACCAAGACTTCACTGAAATCAATGATTATCCTATGGACCTGAATGGCAATGCATATTTTATTTGTCACACAGAATGAAAAGACCAGGTCTGTGTTGCTTTTAACCACGTCCATGCAGAGACTTTCTCCTTACATACCCCTGTTGCTATACGGCCTGGGGAATACCCACTTGGAATAGTGCCTGAACTCTAGAGAGACAGAGGCAAAGGTGAGTGAAAACAGCCAGAAAGCCTGGAGAGGAGCTCAGGGTGGTGGAGCAGTGCTGGGAAATGGAGCTTGCTTTGGGATTGCCTCCCCACTTAACTTTTTAGTTAGGTGAGTGAGCTGCAGAATGGATGGATTACACTGGGAAGGACAAAGACATTTTATCACTTCACATTTAGGTGAATCAAAATCAAAGAAATTCATAGAAACTCCAGTTGTGTGTGTGAGAAGGGAGGAAGCCCAGCTGGACCCATAACATGCAAGTAATCTGTTGCTTCCATTCCTCTCTCACCACTCATATCCTTGCGTATCTCCACGTGGCCTTGTCTCTTGTTTCTACATCTCTGCCGCTGGTCTCTCAGTTTCTGCGCATGCACAATTCCTCTTTGCAATATAAAACCTCAGTCTCTTTGTACTAAATACTGCCACATGCACCATAATCCTGTGACTTTGTAGCTGTGAAAACAACATTCGTCCCATCAGTCCTGTGTGAGGTTGTTTACAGGCCCCACAGTCTTCCTCTTGCTGAGTGACTAAGACCTTCCCTCCTGTTTTGAGGAACTGAGCAGGAAATTTCTCATCCTCATGAGAAAACTAGCACCAGAGTCTAAAACTCCATGGGGGAAGCAAGACAGGGTTTGTCAATGTATCAGAATTGCTTAATTTGTGTTGACTGTTCTCTCTCTTACAGTATTCCTTCAGGAAAAAGGCTGTCACCCTATGTTACTTTGTCTGCAGCACTATATGGGGTGCTTCTGCTAGTTCAGGCAATTTCAAAGGAACTGTGAAATAGGGATAAAAATTCTGTTTTTCAAGGAAAAAAGCGCCTCACTAGGAATGATTTTAGAAAACAAGTGACACAATAAGGAGATGAGGTTTGTAAATGACTCGGACATAAATAAGATAGTCCAAGTGAGACGAGTCTGTGAGGAACTTCTGCTGGAGTAAAGCAAGCTAGGTGGCTTTGTGGTAGACTAAATTCCTTGGAGACAAAGGCAAATTAATGTAAGTTGGAAGGAAAAATCAGAATGACATATTGCTTGGCTCTAAATTAATCATAACCATGCAACAAAAAAAGTGTCACAACAGACATCTTAGCCAAACCATATGCTCTGAGAGCAGCAAAAGTGTTGGCAAACTGATAGAATGTAGGAGGAAAAAGATAGAAAACAATACTGAAAATAATATAATATAATTATATAAGCCAGTGACATGTCCCCTCTGTTCCTTCCAGGTCAACCAGCTTGAAAACAATACTGCAAAAATACTAAGGATCCAGGGAAATACATGAAAAAAATGATTAGAGGAATGGAAATGTGGTGCGAGCTTTTTATGTAACGAAAGTGTGGGAAGTGTAGAGATGGTTAGATTAGAGAGGAAAAAGAAGTGACAGCATGATAGAAGAGTACAAAATAATTATTTCTGTAAGGAAGATTGCCTTCACCACAAAACAAAAGCATCGGGACATGAAACTGAGTAACAAGACATTTACAAGCAATAAAACAATCCCATTTATATAATGTTTAAATGATGAGTTAGAAATCTATATGAGCAATGGGAACAGAAAGACTTTGTTGGAAAAGAAAAGAAATAGGAAAGGACTTATATCTGTGTGATTTGAGTCAATACAAAATTATAGTGTTAAGGAGCAATGTACCACTTTGGGCAGATAATACTATTACTATCCTTTATGAACCATTTTTCTGAGAAGAATTCGGGCAAACTTTGAAGCAGGGTACTGTGAGCAACAGCTCATATCTGATCTCACACTGAAAGCAGCTGTGTTCTGGCTTTGGGCTGTGATGGGGACTAGCAAGACCTGCACCATATATAAGCAACATAACTAAGGCAGTGGAAGGAGCTGAGGTACCAAGGTGCCATATCTGAGGTTCCTGTGGCATAAACACTTGTGGATGTGATAGTGAGACCAGTGCTGTCTAGAGCCTTTGGTCTCAGTGTGCCTGTCCTGTGTATTTCTTGATAGGAAATCCATGCAGCATAGGCAATAGCTTTAGTCTCCAAGATTTTCAGCTCTGCAGTGGCCCATGATTCAACAAGGCATCAAAAAACTTGGAGAAAGGGAGCCACATCTGGAAAAGCTGGATGTATGGTAGCCTTATCTAGACTTGGCTGCATGGAGAGCTGTGTGGGTGAAGTACTCCACTGAGAGCAGACATATGTGGAGATGCATCCACAGAGTTTTTTAAGTGAGTAAGGACAAAAATTTCTAGCAGATGTAGGGCAGCAAGTAATTGTTCAGGATCACTTTACCATGTCTGACATCCTAATACAAACTACACACATTTATTTATATTAAAAATGTAGAAGTCTTTCTTGATGACATGCTGGTGGAGTAATTTTATTCAATAATTAGAGATGATGGCTATCTTTTTTCTTGCTCCAGACAGGAAGTTAAACGGTTGCTTGTCAGTCTCATCATCTCCTTTTCTAGGTACAGCTATATGTTAGCTGGAACTACTTGGATTTTTTTTCCCCAGCAAAATGGTATTTTGGAAAATGTTTCCATAAAACTTCTGTGTGAAACATGCCAAACTATATGCTTTCTACCTTGGTTCTCCAGGGTATTGCTGTTGTCTAAAGGAGAATAAATCCAACCCCTTGGCCTGACTGAGATGTAGCATTTCATTCTAATTCCAACTCAAATCAGTGAGTATTTCCCATGTTCCTAATAACCAGCTGTGCCACATAATGCCTGTGCTCAGAGTAGGCCATTTCATTGTCACTTCAGCATGGAAATCATATTTCAAAAATAATAAATTTTGCCAAAGAAATGAAACAATATTTCTATGGGCACTATGGACTGCTATCTGTCACAATTTATTGCATGGCTTAATAACAATATTGCACTTTGTCTTGTCTGGTCTACTCAAACTGCCACCTTGCAGAAATGTTTCCTCAAACGTCAGCCTTCCATAACAGAAGCTCATGAGTCAGCTGCTCAGCCCTGTGGACAAGTGCGGAGGCCGGTGAGCCTACGGAACAAGGGACAAAGAGAGTCCACTGGTAGGACAGTCCCTAAGAACAGAGATCCTCCCTAGGTCAGCATGAAAAAAGAAGCTTCCCCCAGAATGCTCTGCTTTGATATGCTAATGTACCCCAGCTCTGCTTCCCCGGGTGGCCCGTTGGCCTTCCCACCCCTTGTTACCTTTTATGTCCCTGCCCTAGAAGGTTCTCCACTCCCTGTTCCCCACTGGCCCTTGCCCCCTCGCCCCTCCCTCAGAGTTTCCCACTGGCTCCCTTACCCTAGTCCCACCTGTGTACCGCCCCTGTGCCCTCAGACCACTGGTCCCTGGTGCTCAATCCACTCCCGTACTTAAACCTGGACCCTCCTCCGTGTTCTTTGTCTTCGTCCCTGGAACCCTTCACGTGTGTGGCTGCAATAAACCCCTCCCGGGGAACTCTATACAAAGACCCTTCCTGCATCTTCGCTGTCGACCCATTTTAAGGAGCTATCCGTGTGTCTGCGTATGCACACGTGTGTGTCTGTGGTGGTCCTGCTGAGCAGCTTCGCTTTGGAGACACTTTTAGGAGGGTCGCGACATCTCATGCTCCAGCACCACCAAGCTGGACCGCGACAGACAAGCAAGCCCAGAGATGCCTGCATATGTAGTGGTGATGCAGCTTCTGAATTTGTGAGCATTCATAAAACAGTTGAGATTAGAAAGGACCCTTGGAGATCATGTGGTACCACCCCAGTACTAAAACAGGGCCCTTGAGAGCAGGTTGCCCAGGACCATGACAAGAATTTTTTAGCAGAGCCTGTTGTGATAAGACAAGGGGTAATTCTTTAAGAGGGCATAATTAGATAAGACAGAAAGAAGAAAACTTTTGCAATGAGGATGGTGAAACACAGGAAAGGCTTCCCGTTGGTGCTCATCCCTGGAAACACTCAAGGTCAGGATGGATGGGGCTCTGAGCAACCTGATCTAGTTGAGAATATCCCAGCTCATTGCAGGGGCTTGGACTAGTCAAGCTTTAAATGTGCATTTCAACTCAACTCATTCTATGATTCTAAGTGAAGTTTTGAACACCTTCAAGGACGGAAAACTGTTCCAGTGTTTGATGACCTTAGAGCAATACTTTTTTCTTCTCTTGTAATACAATTTTCTGCCTCTTGGCTTCTTGCTGGGCGCCACTGATAAGAGTCTGGCTCCATCTCCTTTACTGCCCTCATCAGATGATTACTGATAGTGATAAGGCACCTCCTGAGCTTTTTCTTCTCCAGGCTGAGCAATCCTAGCTCTCCCAGGCTCCCTTTGTATATTAGATACTCCAGTCCCTTAGCCACCTGAGTGACCCTTTGCTTCAGCAGTTCCATGTATCTCTGATCCTAGGGAGCCCAGAACCCAACACAGTTCTCCAGGTACATCTCAGCAGTGTTGAGTAGCAGGGAAGGATCGCATCTCTCAACCTGGTCACGTTCTCCTAATGTAGGCCAGCCTGCTGCTGGTCTTTTTATGCTACAAGGATGCATTGGTGGCTAGTGGGCAACATGTGGTCCCCAAGAATTCCCAGGGTCTTTCCTGCACAGCTGCCTTCCAGCTGGCCAGCCTCCAGTGTGTACCAGTACTTGGAACTATTCTTCCTTAGGTGCAGGACTTGAGACTTACCACTGATGAACTTCATGAGGTTCCTGTTTGTCCATTTTCCCAGCCCATCAAGGTTCTTCTGGATGGTAGCACAGCCCTCTGGTATATCAGCTACTCCTTCCAGTATTCTTATAGCTGTACTGATGTCTAGTGCTTTTCACAAGTCCAGGAGACAAAGGTGAGGAAAGAAGGGTTTTCAGGGACTGATCTGGAAGGCCAGGAAAGGCCTCAGTACCCCACTGTCTAAGTGTTAACATTTGAAATTGCAGGAGAAATCCTGGTGATAATGAAAACTCAGGTGGTTTTACCATTTCCTCCTACTAGGCCAGGCTTTTAGGTTTTCTTTTCAAACGGATGTTCAATTTTTGCTTTTGCCTCCTATATCTTAAACTCTTTTTGTTTGCAATTGGAGAGAGGACTTCAATCTACAAGAAAAAGACACTGGGTAAAATCCTTTTCATTATTAGGCACCCTTGGCTGTAGTACTGTTGAGCTCTATGGCTTTCTTCCAGGACTTTGCTTAACCTTTATCATTTTCATTGAGGATCTGAAGAATTATTGTCATTCCCATTTAAGTTTCCCACACATTTCTAGTATGCAGGTGAACCGCTTAATTGGAAATACCTTCTGACCCCTAACAATAAAAGATTTCCTGGCTTGAAAAAAAGTTTTCTTAATCAAAAACAAAGCAGACAATTGCTGCAATAGTGCCCGCTTTAACAGATTCTTTAATGAATTTGATTAGATTTTAGTGGATGAATAACTTTCTGACAAAGCAGAGAGAGTACCAAATTAAAACTTTACTGTGTGAAATAATCGTCAAATATGTCTAGCTCTCTCCAGACTCCATTAACTATCAGGTAATCTGGGCAAAAGCTTTATTTGAAATCCAGAAGAGAGCTGAAGTTCTTACCTCTTCTCAGTCTCTCCCTTTCTCTGTCTATACACACAAAGAACAAAGTTTAATAGATAGCATATGCTGTTAGCCGAGCCTTTGTTCCTGCCCCAGCAGAGTCAATGCACTGCCAAGTCTCACTCCGTTTCAGTGTGTCTCCCCATTTTTGGCTTGAGTTTCCTTCAATTTGAAGCAGTCTCATACAAAATTCTGAAGATTCACGGTACATTTAAATGGCAAATTTGAACCATCACTCAGAGACTGTATTTTTCAAATCTGACTCCTTTCAGTGACCAGAACTTGGCTGGTTTGCCTACAGTCTGATAATGGTGGATGAGAGATGATTGAGACTCCTCTCCATCTCTATGCAAAACCCTAAGCAACTGGAAAGTAACAAGCCTCATTAAATTAATAAGATGTAGAATGACATGTTTTTGTTTCTTGTTGCTGTTTTTTGTGTTGAGTTTTTTTTCAAAGCAGTATGTCAGTATTGAAGACATTAGACATGTTCACAAGCTTAGATTATTAAAAGGAGGCCTGCTCTGTGGTCTTTGAAAGGTCTTAGGTATGTGGATAGATATGGTGCCCTTCCCTCAATGGCTGGGTAATTCTTTAACCTGACCCCTCCAGGCAAATTTCCCAGGTGAAAAATTCTGTGATTTTTCTATATTTGGCCTGTTACAATTTGTTATTCTCTGTCTTTATTTTTGAAAAGTCTTTTCCTTTGATTCTCTCTGATTAATTGTTGAATTACACAGGCTTTTAGCTTTATGACTCTTACTAAAGGTCAGATTTATTAAGTCATCACGTATTGATAAATCTTCAAGAAATACTGTGAAAATATGAAGGTTAGAGATTATAACCTGGGATGGGCTGGTCCTGAAAGTCCCACATTCTTCTTTTTATCTCTTTAGTGCAGTCAAGAAACATTTCTGCCAGCTCAGTTTGCTGATCAGCATTTTTTGTATCAGATATTTCCTACCTGGGCGTAAGCAATGCTGCATGGTACAAGCTCTTTGCGAAGTCTATTCAAGACAGGCTGAGAAAGGTTTTGCCTTGAATCTGATTAATGGAATATATTTGAAAAGCCTCCAATAATCCTTTATCGTAGTGAACTGTAGCTGGCACATCAAATGGGTGTGAACTTACGCACAGGCATGTCTGATGGCTTGGGAAATGCCCTGCTAGAATAGAAGGATCTTGAAGTAATGTTAAGGAAACACAGCTGACAGAAGCTGAGAAAAGAAGACATTCAAGGTTGGCATAGGCATCCCATCTGCAAGACATCACATTGCTCTGTAAAATATAACAAATATGAGAGGCTTGAGTAAAGGAATCTCTGCTTACTTTTTGTGTCCTAGACTTCCACTCTCACCATGCTCACTTTTATAAAACCCAAAGTACAAGCCAGCCAAGTAAAAGTTACTAACTGTGCCAGTTACTGAGGACTGTATTTTGAAATTCTTATTTCAGCAGTGAACCTGCTCATGTATCCCCATTAACTGATGGGTTACGTATACTAACTTTCAGCAGGCCCAAGTACTTTGTGAGGCCTGTGACAGATCAGCTGAGCTTGATGGTCTCTATTAATTAGGACAAATCATAACCTCCTGAGCTGAAGTTCTCTCCAGTCTCTCAGGGGAAGGTCTTGGGGCACATGAGCCGTTTCTCACTCTTCTTTCTGGGTGGCCGTGGGTAACAGTGTTCTCTCCTCTTTCACCCTCCCTTTGTACTTGGATTACACCACCTGCTTTGATTTCCCATAGGTGATAGGTCTCTGTACTTCATCAACACAGTGCAGTAGAAACTGGTGCTGCAGCTAATGAGTCTGCAGCGTTGATCACAGGGCAGCCTTGCGTAAGGTGATAGTTCCACACCAAAGAATTAAATTGTGATCCAAAGATAAGGTTGGGTTTTGCTGCAAATTCCTCCCTACTGGAACAGAATCAGACTTGTGGCAGCAGCACTAGCAGCCTCAGAAAGTCAAGTTTCTTTCTCTCCAGGAACAGATCACCACCAGAACAAGATCCCTTTGTGTGTGGCCCTATGTGAACACCTGTTTTTGGGCGCTGTGTTCTGAGTTTTTCCAACAGAGCTAGAGTCACACCTTTGGTTCTTGGTGGAGAGAGTCAAGGCACATGTTATTGTGGCATAAGAATGATTCATTGCCTTTGTGCCACAGCGAGCACGTGTGGGGAAACTTAATAAATATCCTCATTCAGCCAAGACAACAGAGAGAATTAAACTGGTTGGCACTTGGATCAAAACTCATTAGCCTTGCATCTAACACTTGACAACCAGAGATGATATCAGAAAGGGGGTTTTCTTATGCCATTTTCTGCATGTGTTGCAGGGATTGTTCATGTAATGAGATCATATCTTAGTAAAGAATGAGAAATAGCATTTTTGCCGGTTGTCAAAACCCATCTGAACATGAAGTTTATTTAAACAAATTTTTTTGCTATGAGCTCATATTAAATCTCAGCAAGTTTATCCATCTCTAATTGAGTTACATGGTCATTACATGGAAAATCCACTTCAGATAAAGCAAAGCATTTTCATCCTCCAGTTACACAAGTATCAGGTCACAGCAATTATCTGCAAATGTCAGATACCTACTATGCCACTGCAGTCGTAACGTGTGTGTTCTGCACATATAATTAGCAGCTTATTCTGCACAACAATGTAGTGGATGTGACACTGCATCAACGGGATGAAGGAGGTGGACAAGCCTAGAAAATGAGCTGACACTCTACAAAGTCTTTGTCAGAGTGCTCCCATTCTGATAAACATCCCAAATGACTCCTTCCCTCTGGATGACTTTCACAGGCAGCAAAACAGCATAGCAGAGTACCCAATGTAAACCTCCTGCAGTGTGTTTGACTGTCTCCACCTCACTGATCTTCAGTCTTTTTCTGTGGATTCCCAGCACACTCCTGTGAGAGGATGGAGTAAGTGAGCCACACCTGCTACAGCATTTTATTTATCAAGCCTTTCCTTTCCAGCCTTGCAGCCAAACCACTTATACACACCTAATCACTTTCCTTTTCAGCTACTGCAGTCTTCCTCACAGGACTTCTTTCTCCCTTTGCTGGGCAGTGGGATGTTTCTGCCAAAGCCATTTTTCTTATTCTGGCTGTGGCAACTGCTTCTCTGGATGTTGGCCTGTTTTGCTAGTGATCTCTAAAGAGGTCTGATATCCTAGTCTTGAAGAGGTGCTGTGCAGCTCTTCTTGCTAAATCTAAGTTTTTTTCTCTACCCCTTTAGTTCCACTCAGTCATGCTGGCTTGTTTCACAAAAGCATCCATCCCCTCTTTCTCTGTCCCTACCAAAGCTGCTCCTACAACCACCTCCTTCTGGCACTTTTGGCAGTCAAAGCTGTGAATAAAACAAATTTAAAGAGCCACCCATACACCTTGCCATTGCAATTCTTGTTATTGTCACCTTTGTGATTCCTCTTTCCCATCTAGTCTGCCTGTCTGTGGCCTTCACTTGCTGTATATATGCTAGACATATTCTTTTATCTGAGAACATAGAAAATATTCTCCAGTCTGCTGCATTCACTGGCCAAAGACTCAGGAGAATTCCTACAGCAACGTTCTCCTATGAGCTCCAGCATCAGGCAAGCATTTTGTTTATGGTGGGATACAAAAAGATACATGCAGGAGGTTCTTTTGAACTATTATATCAAAATCATGTTCGCTGAAAAGCGAAAGAGAATGGCAAAACAGGCAAATATAAAGAAAATCTACTGTTACAGTGGTGGATCAGAAAACATCTTCCTTTCTATCCATAAAAATTAATCTAAACTTTTTTTTCCAGAGCAATTTTAAAAAGCAAATATGGGCAAATAAGTGTTGCCATCTGGATCCACTATGTAATTATGTGGAACTCCAGTAAAGATGGGTCTTTGACAGAAGAATTTGACAGCGCAAATGCCAGCTGACCGTTGTGAAACCAGTATGCTCACAATTCTATCGTTATTTGACTGCAGCTCTTTTTAGAAAAAAAGCACAAGCTGTGCCAGACAGAAAGTGAGGGAATAGTGAGCTGCACTTTGCAGCCACAGTGGAAGCCAATGTTCTCAATATACTGACCGTAATCAAGGCCATCAGTCACTTCTCTAATGTATTCATCCTGGCTCCAGCCGCATCCATATTTACCAGATCAATCAAAATCTCCCTTTTGTTTCCTTTTTTCCCCTTCAGTGGCTTGAAGAAAACAAAACAAAAAAGCAGCCAAAATCTAATAATTTATAAGATGAATTTTTATTCACTCCACACGATGAGATCACTCTGAGAGACCTGTTCCAGTCTCCTGGTTGAAGATCCTGAGGGACAGGTGGGCTCAGGCCCTTTATAATTCAGTTAATTCATTCATCACTGTAAAATGCATCCATTTCACCAATGTTCTCTTTGTGTGTCTTTGTCTGCTGTAACAGAGGATGGGAATGCACACACCTGCATTAAGTGTGGGATCTATCTAACCACCTTTAGGTTAGCGTGCCTAATCCACAGGCCTGTATAAAACTCGATACTGAAAAACAACCTAAGGAGATTAGGAGAACTCCAGAGCGAGAAGGGCATGGAATCCTGTGTTTTAGTCACAGCACACATTCCATGAAGGCCATCATCACATAAGGACTGAAGCTCAGTGGACATGCTGTAAAAACGGTGTTGTGTGCTGGAACGTGGACAGTCTCTCTCCCTAAACAGGAGAAGAGATCTCCATGAGGAGGTGGCAATAACACAGCCTTTCCAGAACACTTCTTCCCTTTCCAATATCAGTCTTATATGAACTCAGGAAACCTCCTAGATCCTTATCTAAATAGGCATCCACAAACTCCAAGTCTGTTTCCTGCAGGACCACTGTCAGCACTGTTTCCCTGACTGTCACAGGGCCAGGTTCCTTGGAAGCATCATGACCATGAATCTGAGCCCTTACCTGACCCACACATTATTAAGAGTTTCTCACATTTAAGACGTGAAATAAAAATATTCCCCAAAATATTTGCAGCAACATAAAAAATATATTGCTATAGCACTTTTCATATGTAAATACATATTTAAATACTTCTCATCCTTTAATTATATATATTGAAACTAATTTTCCATTTCAGACCCTCAGGCTTTTCAAACCAGCCCTGCTACTCTATGTTGTCTCTTCCCAAGCCACCTTTTTTGGTGCCTGATCATCTTCTGGGTGGTCTTGGGTAAGCTGCTCTTTGTATGAATTTGCTTCTGCATCTCTACGTTGGACAAATATTATTTGCCAGATTCACTGTGTTTGTTTTTCTCAAAGCATGGAAGACATGCAAAGGGCTATGTAGAAATAAAATGCCACTGCCTTTACACAAGCTGTATTGTTCAAGCTCTGTCATCGGAGCTAATTTTTGAGGGACTATCAGAACAGAACCTAAACCTTTTCAAATATGTTCAGATTATTTCTATTTTTGTGCAACACACTTTTTTTGCCCCCATTAGCAGCAAGTTCTAAAACAGAGCTAGCTATCTTCTTGCTGGCAATTGGCAGGAGCTCAGCATTCCAATGTAAAATGATCTTTTTTTTGTCTGCCAATAATGCAATATTAACAAATTTGTCTTGATATTTATCTGTTGTTATGTCTGTTGTTAGACTGTATGAAGAAAACAAAACTTGGAACATTGCAGCAACCATTGTTTCAAGATATCTGATATGGCACTGAAGACTTCCCTTCAGGGATTACCAGTTTCATGGCAATGCAGAATTATATAATGTAAAAAGCTCTTTTGCATGTTTTCCATCACTGGCCATTCCAAAATGCATCTTCTTTCATGGTCTCAAAAGCTCAAATTTCATTTCTGCTGATTGGAAACCCAGCTTTGTCATGTTATTTCTGGTAGGTTTAACATGAAATGAAGGACTAGCTGAACCAGCTGGGTAGAAATCCATATCATATCCAGTATTTAAATTTTCACAGGAAGAGTATTTGGGGGCTGTCTTATAGTAATCGCAGTATCGAGTTTCCACATATCAGTGCTGGACAAAAAGCATGAGGAATGTCATGGTTTGTCAAACCACATTCTTAGTGCTAAGAAAGACCCCAGAAGAGTTATGAATGGTCAGTTAAGTCTTAGGTTAGGCTAGAAGGAAGCTGACTGAAATCAGCCATGAATTTTCACAGTCAAATGACATGCAATTCATCTGAGAAAATATCCTGTAATACTTTTCTCAATTTTATGTTAGGTAACAAACTATACTTTTTCTAAAAATGCAAACTAACAATTATCAGAGAATTGAGAGTCAGGATCTTACCCAAGATAACTACAAACCAGGCTTAGTTGAAGGCAGTGGCTTTATAGAAAATTCTTGAACTAGGCCTTCAAAGTTCAATGTTCTTCTAAAATATCCAGTTCTTCTCTTCAAGAGTAACTACAGCTCTCTTTCTTGCCTTCTTATTTTACTGCCAAGCACTTGTTTGTGGCAGGATCCTGCATGGCTCACAAAAACGGTCTGAGTGAGAAGAAAAGCACACAAAAGAAAAGGGTGACAGAGCATCAATTTATTAGTTACAACTGGATCAGATCAGTGGGCTGGGACCTAAAACAAATGGTGATTTTTATCCAGATTGATGACTATTTTGATAGTAGTATTGATGATCGGCAGAGACTTAGCAATCGTTGTAACAGATGTGGCCTCCCCAATGCTGCACAAAGGAGACCTCTTGCCTGAGCAGGAATAGTAATTATTGCCTGTTTTTCAAAACCCCCAGCCTGCAATTGAGTTGTCACAGTCTCCCAGACACTGCTCCAGGCACTGCAGATGGTACCAGCTGACACACTTTGGGCACATCGTTACGAGCATGAGTAAACCACAGGATTTTAGCTACTTTCCCGATACCTAATGCATGATGGGGAGTCAAAGAGACATGCCTTTCAGGAGGAAATATGGGCTCCATGGAGCTGCAATGCGATTGAGGAGAATGTTCAAGTGAGAACACATCTGAAAGAAATTGCTAGCATGCAGTACAGCAGGGAACAATCAGCTTCTGTAACAAAACACTTGTTTCCAGCCTGAAGTATCCAAACTGTTTTTATATGAGACCCAAGTCAGTGCTATGGAAGACCTTTTCTGTTTATTTTCAGTCCTTCATCTATTGGATTTGCTGAAGAACATTGCTTAAGTTGAGAGTGAATGCATTAACAAATACGTCTAGCAGCCCATTACAATTTATTTGTGTGCCAGGGGAATATTAGGTTTGTGCAGCTGAGAAAAAGAAAACAATTGCAAATGTTCACTTGGAATTTACAACACTTTGGGTTTAGATAATTCACTTTGAGGCAATTGGTTTCCTAAGTCTGACGGTAACATAAATCACAGCTTGAAGCTCACTGCAAGTAAAATTTAGTCAGTCTGAGAAATAGCAAATACAGTAAGTGTGATCGCATACAATCTTTGAAAACAACACCTTCAAAGTAATTTATGGTAGTGAGAAATTAACACTTGGTGCTGAATGTCTGCCAGCAGCCATGCAAGTCTGCATGAAGAGAACCTGAAAGTAAGAAGGACTCCATGAAAGTGTACTTCACCTTACCCTCTGTTCACAAACCATTTGTAAGCCATATCCAATTGAGCCATTTATTCAAAATTGTTTACACTGCTTTTGGGAAATTGTTCTGTTTTTATACAAACTTTGTATGAACAGTTCACTGCAAAAGAAATGAAAGATATCAAAATGTGAAAAATGCACTGTGCTACTTATTTATACTTACACTTATTTGAAGAAATGATTGCTTGACAAAAGCATATGATGGCTTCTGACTCCAGATCCTGACATTACTGTGATACAAATAATATGCAAATAAACCAGGCGCATGCATTTTGTAGTTTCTGTGAACTGAAGTATTCAAATGGAGGCAACAAACAAAGCTCTTACATCTGTACATAATCTTAATTGATATTCAGTTTCAGTGTACAAAATTAGAAGTAGTGCTTGTAACTGATGAGATTTCAGAGGTTAAAAAAAAAAGGAAAGTGAACTTGGAAAGGCAAGGACCTTGGCCAAGTTAGCCATCAATTCTGTGTGCCAATTCCTGCTTTCCTGGGTTTATCCTGTGTTTTTACTCCTCTTTGGGTCAGCCAGTGTGACTAATAGACTCCCTTGATACCTCCATGCCATTTGTGTATGCAAATGCATGGCCTACTAGAATTCCATGAAAATTCAAGGAGACCTGTAAGAAGTACTACAAAAAACATTGTGTCATGTTTTATATTGTCTTTTGTGCTAACTGACCTAATGTAAATTAAAAGAATTTCCTGTATATAAATTCTGTGTTGGATTAGTTTATCAAACAAGTTGGTTAGAAAATGGAAGGAAGTAGAAAAGCGGTACAATTGGTATACACATGAATTAGCCACTGTATTGCTGAGAAAACAGAGAAAACCCTAAGACAGACAAAGCTCCTCTGTGATTAAATTTGACCCCTTTTTTTCACACACCAGCTTCAAGCTTCAGATTCTGCTCTCCAGCTGGAGTGTAAGAGATCTCTGGGTCAAAGAATCTGCTCAGGACCAGGGTCCAAGTCTCCTGGAAGTCAGGAGTCCATGTCTTGGGCCACTGGGGACCTCATTTTTTCTGTTGCAAGTGTTCTGCTCTGTATCAAGAGCTGTTTGCTCGTGTATAAATAGACTTATTTCAGTTGAGTGCCCTAACTGCTGCATCACTGACAGTGGGAGTTTCTTTCAGACCAGACATTCAAAGAACAGTTAAACAAAATGGCTTTTCTACTCTCACCATATTCTCCTGAATTTTACTTCCATGTATAACATACAGCACAATTTAGGTTCAATCTAATTAAATCTTGGTACGTATATTCAGACTTCTTGACTTTTATATCACAGATTAGATAAAATAACCTTATATGCTAGATATACAGATCAACATAATGTCACAGTATTGTGTTACTGCTGTCTTCAGTTCCAAAACATGCAGTTTAAGTAATCAAATCCTGTAAGACAAGATAGATTTTACTCTGTAAGGGGTTGGAAAATGTAGTGCCCTTGACATGAAATGTATTAGGTGAAAAAAACCCCTCTTGGCCTTCTTGAAAAAAACCAACAACATTGGCCTTACAAAATCTGAGTTTCTACAGCATCGACAAAGATTCTTAGTTCCACATTATTTCACAGTTTTAATGTTACATTCTCTTAAATTGGGAAAAAGATGCTCAGATGGCCACGGTAACATAAATACTTGACATTTAACCAGATTTCTGATTCTTTTGAATTTCATACTTATGCATGGCAAATTGTTCTCCATTTCTTCTGGTACAAGATATCCCTCAAACGTGTTGGTTACAGCTTGCTTAGAAATAGACTGTGGTCAACAGCACATGACCTTGCCATGAAGGAGCTGGGCATCTAGAAACATCTATGGAAATATTGCAGCTTTTTGCTTTGACCAAAGAGACTATCACACTATGATCCCTGGCTTTTCTACACTCATTGGAGAACCAGCCATCTCAGGTCCTACTCAGTATTTCAATGTTTCAGATTTTCTGTTTGAGTTCAAACATTTAATTGTAACGAGTGACCATTTCACTGTAGAGTGTTCTGTCAATGATGCCAGAAAGTTGAAATGAAATTCCGATGAGAGTTTTCCACTTTTTAGTCACTATCTCAAAATGAGACTGAAATCTCCTGAAGAGATTAAGCAGATCTTTGCAAATTTTTACCACTTTGTTTCATTGTTTTATGTCTTGGCACTTGCTGGTCATAAACAGAAACAGTTGTGGTATGAAATGGGCTATGTATTTTAAGGTTTATGGCACTGCTTCTGAATCTGAAGAAACATTTCCTGAATTCAGGTAACTTTTTCTTCCCTGTGTTGTAATCTGACCTGTCTTTAATCACATCATTTACAGGTTTACTGTGTCCAAAGCCTTTGCTGTTCTTTAACTTCTCTCATTTGTTGAGTCAAGCTCTGATGATTTTGGTTAAAAAGATCCAAATTATTTCAAATTCCAAGACTATTAAGGTACTATTTTTTTTTTTTAAACTACCACACTGGTTTGGGTGCTGTGTTATAAAGCTGAAAACTGGGATCTGAGCCACTTCAAAATTTTATTTACTGTCCATAGTGAAAACCAGATCTCACATTTTCCTGCTTTGAGGTCTGGTTTTACAAAAAAAACCCCAAACAACAGCAACAACAAAACAAAAACCAAACCAAACCAAACAAACAAAAACCAACAAAAACCAACCAAACAAACAACCCCCCACAAAAAACCTCAAACCAAAAAAACCCCCAAACAAACAAACAACAAAAAAAAACCCAACTAAAATCAGGTCTTTTCTCTTCATGTAGTGAGTCATACAAAGATTAAAAAAAAAAATTCTCTTCAATCTTGCAGAATACGATATACATTCATACTGATATGAAAGGAGGTTATCCAGGACCTCCATTTGAATTTGCAGGAGGAATTTTAGTTAGTCCAAAGTGACTTACTCAAGTTGATAGCAGGGTTTTGTCTCAGTCAGTCTCTGCATGTGATAGATCACTGTGAGACCCATAATGATCACAAGTTCCTAAACCTCAGGTTCAGACTCCAGTAAGAACTCCATTTCTTTCAAAATATGAAGAACAATGTTTCCTTACAGTTCATGTGGAAAAAATCTAGCACTTTTAATCCATATGTGTGCCTTTTTTGAGTCCCTCTATGTCCATCACTTTAAAAGACTTTGCTTCTTGGCAAATAGTTTATCCATGTCTGTACATCTGGATAATCCTATCTTTCCAAAGGCCTAGAGGATATGCTTTCCTGAATTACATACCTGTTCCTTCACGCTCAGGTAAGACAATATGCTGAAATGCAGCATGATAAGTAATGGTATGGTTTTGTATGAAATGTGAATTTTGAGTTCTGTATTTTATTTTGCCCAGCAGCCCTGACACAACAACATCGCAGCAGGAAAGACAGGAACTACAGTTTACATTTTCCAGCTTTTTGTAGCAGCCATAAATTTCAGTATGATACTGAAGTCACTTTACATTTCAGGTGGGAATTTAGTACTAGTTTTTTAATATCCTTTTGTCCATACTGCATATTCTATGATTATACAAACTCTGTCACAGATACACTCAGGTAATTAGACAGTGTTGAAAGACTTTCCTGAAAGCACTAGTTAAGCAAAAAGCTCTGTCCTGCTGCAGTGAAAACCAGAGTGCAGCACAGTCTTCACAGAGATTTGGTGTAATAACAAGCTGGGGAGGTTGGATCTCCTGAGCCAGAGGCTCAGCTCCTCAGAGGTCTTCCTGCAAAGAGATATGACTAAACCAGACAGGTTCAAAGAATTGGAAGAGTCAGAAGGAGAGAGGTAGGTGGGCGAGAGGAGGGGAAATTTGTTGAAAATGAGCCTGACATCTTCACTCAAAATAGAAAACACTTCCCAGAAAGTTCGTTTTTTCAGCAATGCAACATTGTAAAATGAGAATTGACTTTTGTTCAGAAGGAAAAGGAAACCTTTTCTAAGCCGACAAGGAGTCAGTGTAGATACACTATCTATCTCGATTGAAGTAGGTGGGTTACAAAGGGATCAGGCCACGAAGAAACTCAGACAAGTTTGATGCTTCAGACAGTTTTATGGACCTACAAGAGTGTTTAAATTCAGGACCACAGTGAGCAGTTCACACCCTGTACTCTCCAAGATTGCCAGATCCTGACTTCTTGGAAAAGAGAGTCTTTTGAATGGAACAGAAATCCTGTCACTCTCTGAAAAGCAGAGTGGCTGCATTTTGCAAAGTTCATAGTAATTTTCTTTGGGATTTCATAGTATTAATGTGCAATAATTGTATGGTTCCGAGATGGATGGATTTTCGGGAGTGACTTGGGCAGGGCTCCAGGTAAAGATTTCATGATTAGGCTCGCAGTGTATAGAGGAACAAGTTGTTTGGCGAGAACAATGTTCCATCTTTTAGCAAGCTGCTTGGTCACTTTAATAATTTTTCTCTATTTAAAGAAAAACAATGACTGATGTTGTTTCTAGGACCTGCTGAGTTTTTTTAGTGCACATTGAAGAGGGAGACTAGTACATGACATGTTTCTGGATCAAAGCTCCTCACTACCAGTTTTTGGGTTTCACATCGGTCTTTTCAAGTCTTCTCTGCTGACGTAACAAGCTCACCTTGTGTCCCGTGTTTGATAGCATACTACAAACATGTTTCTGAGAGAAAACCAGGGCGGGGGGGAATTTAAACAAAACCCATATCAGTGAGAGAACATGGGAACTTATGGAAGCTGCACACTGTCTTGTGGTAGGAGCTTGCTGTCATGCTGCTTCCCTGCCAGGCAGCATCACTCAGCAGAAAGCTAAAGGATGAAGCCAGAGAGGCTCCCACCTCATCCTCTCTCACAGGCCATGGAAGCTCTTGACCTGTTGAGAAAGAATGTTTTCCTGTTCAAGGGACTCTAGCTTCTGTCCTCTGGGGAAGCTGAAATAAACTTGTGGGCAATGGTCAGTACCTTGTGGTGTGTAGTGGGACACTATTTATGAAGTGGATGCTTTAATGAGCACCCCCAGGAATCTGCTGTTCTGTTAATACACAGTTAATGGATTAGTCCATTCAGAACAACTTGAACAGGCAGAAAAGGCTGTGAAATGTAACTTTGCAGTATACTAAAATATCTAGAATATCAACACATGGGATATGGCTAGTTTGTGGGTACAGACATTCGAACAAGTTGCAGGATAAAAAAAGACTGAATTAAGAGAGCATCAGAACAACCCCCACTAACTGCCAGTGTTAAACACTGAAAGACAGATAACTGCAGGTTGCTTATCTTTCAGTAGAAGAGCAGCATGCCTCCCTAGTTTATGAAGTAAAAGAGCTAGTAACACAAGCAATTACAGATGGTCAGTAGATGTGTTGAAAGTTCACCTTCTAATTCACACTGAATGACTCATTCATGTGCCTACACCTAGTGTTTTTACCAAAAGCCCTTCAGCTTGCTTTAGCTCATCTGTTTCAGTTCTGCTAGTGTTAAAGGCTGTTTCCCATATTAAAGGTTCAGCTGCTGTAGAGTTTCACTGTTGTAGCCCTCAGCAGTGTCAGCGTGGAATCGGCTCCAGTGATGCCATTCTGAGACCCTGGGGGGAATGGACTGTAAGCATATTTAGTAATTTCTAATTCTCTCACCTTTCCCTTTTTATAAAATACTCTCTTTACCTTTTTTACAACTTTCTCCTACTGATTCCTTCCTTCTTTTCTTAAGGAAGAAAATGAATGATCCTTGCACTTTATGTCCTGATGGAAAACCTTGGAGCAACCTTCTACTGAACTTACTCTTGCAAACTGAACTGAACTATTTCCGGGCATACTGACATGAGTGTTGAGACTACCATGCTATGATTAGATAGCATATAACTGCTTAAATGGCATCCAAGATCCAGTTGCTGTTAGAAGTATAACTCTGGAAATGATGTTAACATAACATCAGAACACAAACCGGTGTCTCCTTGATTAGTTTTCAGGCACTGTCACCTGAAATCACATACCATCTGTTTCCAAATTTAACTACCAGCTGTTGCTGAAAGTTTGCTTAGGTACCAAAGAATATTTTACCTTTTAGAAGAGATTCAATAAGCAAAAAGTAATGGAAAAGGGAAATCACAAGTGATCTGCCCATTCCACCTGGATCCAATTGTATCTAATCAGTTGTTTTGGGTGGAAATTGCTGAGTTATGGGCACTTGGTATGACATGACTAATGCCCTTTAGGTAGACTCAAGTTCTGACTCTGGGGAAAGAGATCTGTTGAAGTAAGATCTGACATTTTGCCCTAAAAGTGTAAAGGAGTTTTTGAAATTACAAATGCTTTTATTTGAAATGTTCTCAGCTTCCTCAGAACAGATGGGTCTCACTAAGAACAGAGCCAAAGCAGGCTGCTGGTCTGAGTCATCTTTTTTTAATACAAATCCAGGTGACTTTTCATTTTCCCTTCACTCACCAAGTTTTCTGTCCAGCCAGCATGGTTTCTGCAGTTGCTTGGTGTGTCTGTAGACAGTGGAGTGACTAGGAGTAACTGAGTGAGCCTTATCCATTTTCTAATTTACAGACAATATCCTTTTGAACACATGAACTCCAGCAGGAGTTAAAGAGAAGCCCAAGAAATGTTTGCAGTGGAAGACCTTTCACAAATTCACAATTTCCTACTCGATCTCGGTCCTTACCAGCTGTGATTTCAGGAGCCGGGAGAAGAGCGTGACCCCAGGAGAGCAGGAGGGCAAAGCTGCTGGCTGTCCACTGCATTTTCCACTAGAACCAGAGTGAAAGACAAGAGATGAAACAAACTTTGCTTCACTAAGTATGTAGCTCAAATAAAAACTCTACCAGGACACTGAAAGCAACAGTATATAGTGCTGAGTTAAATGTAAAAGGTTTTCTTGTGCTGCCTGACTGCTTTTCTATTGTGCAGCCAAACTGTAAGTATCTCTTGAGCATAGAGAATAGGCTGGAAACTGCATGCATGCAATCCTACCTCTATAAGGCTTCTACCTTCTGCTGCAAATGGAATCATCACTGTGATATCCTTGTGTGTCTGGGTTTCAAATTTCACTCATAGCCACTTTTAAGAAAAAGATAAGTACGATCCATTTATTTTTTAACTCCTCTCTTTCCCACTACCTACCCCTAAAAGAATTTGCTTGGAGCTTTGTGAAAACCATTATGCTTTTACTTTTGTTCTAATCATTCATGCCTAGGGAATAGAACACTTTATCATAGGCCAGACCCCAGTTTTGCTGGAGTTCATGCTCTGTCTGCCATAACTGCCAATGACTGGGTCTACAGGCTGTATATTGGCTGTTCACAGAAGTGAGAGTACTCTCTTCCTGCCTTTTGAAGGCTTTTCAGGCACCGTGAACATTAGCCTTGTGACATCTGAGCCTTATGATATGTTATTTTAGCAAATGTTTTTCAAGGGCTTTAAATTCCTTGGGGCTGTACATCCCATCTGTAGTCACACATCTTCTTTTTACAGCCTGACCCCTCTTCCCGCTTCTGCCTGCTGGTTGCCACTCCCTGCAGCAACTGGAAGTTACCAGCCCCTCTTTTTGTGCCCATCCAACAAGCTGATACCATTAAATAACCTCAACATTTCAGGCCACGCAAGCTGGATTAGCACAAACCTTGTACCAAGTGCCATGCACGCTGGTGTTACTGTGGGCAGAGCTGATCCTGCAGCCTGGCCAGCTGCTCTGAGAAGGGGAGGAGAAGAGGGGATCCAGGGTCTGCTGCCCCTTGAGCACAGCCTCCTGCTCCTCCCCACGCTGTCCCGGGAGGGGTGCCTGGCTTCGAATCTTAGCCTCCGTTCAAACACCTAGCATATGTGGGTTTGTGTAGGGGAGGGCCAAATAACGAACAAATTATGTCTTCTCCAGTTTCATTTTTACTAACATCCTTTCACATGGAAACTAAAGAGGTCTGCAGATTGCAGTCAAATAGCAGCAAAGCCTGCCCTTTTATGAGTGACAATCCCTCCCTGTGCAGTCCTCTTAGATTTCCTTATCTACATTCTCTCTGTAACTTTTCAGTGCCCAGCCTCACCAGTACAAGTTTTCATACCCTACGGAGCAATTATAACCTGTAATATTTACAGCTATGGGAGTAATTTTTCCCTAAGGCAAACAGAAAGCAAAGATGGCAGCTCACCAGCAATCTGTGTGAAAGAATTCTGTATACTGTGCAAAACACATTAGTAAGTTCAGTGTTACAGTTGGGAGAGAAATTTCCTTTATGTTGGAGAACACTTTCATCCTCACAAAATGTACATAATGCAAGATGATTTATATCCGTGGTAGAGCCAAATATTTGCAAATACAGACATATGCATATTCATATCCCTATAAATATTCCTAGTGCACCTGCCATCAAAGCAGTCCTGGGTAAATATAATGCACAGAAGTTCTGCAGGGGCTGACTGTGGTATCTCAACTCTCTTCTTAACCGAGTGCACACAGTTTTGGGGATGTTCTCCCCAGATGGTTCCATTTCAACACAATAACTCTTTGTGTACACAAGAGATATTATTTAACATATACAAACTGAATGTTGATCATGTTCACGCACAACATGTAGACCCTGCTAACTCTGTACAGAAGCAGTGTGGACAGGAAGCGCAAGCAAAAACACGTCCATGCACAGAGTTCAAGGGATGGCAGATCCTTTTCATACAGAGTCAGAGTCATGCTCATTCTCTCTAAGGATGTCTTTGCCAATTGCTTTTAGAGTTACTCTTCTGTTTCAGTCCTTAAATCTAAAGTACTTGGTAAAGCCTATAAAAAGACAAAATAAAATATGTCCTTCACAATACAGATGAAAGTGAAGCTGTGCCTAGCTGGGCAAGTTTTGTGTTCTGCAAATGCTGCATGGACACTGCATACAGCAGTCATTTGAGATAATATAAAGGTATTTTTTCCATTGGAACTATAGAGCAAATTGGGTTTCTACTCATTTATATCCTGAAAATCTGAGCCACTTATTTCATGCTGTATTTTATTGTATTAAGCATAATATTGCTCTGAAATGTGCAGTTAATTACACAACTTCCTGTTTTAAATTCCATAGTAACTCTTCTCCTGCCAAAAATGGATTGCTTTTAATAGGATTCTGTCCCTTTTTGGCAATATGTGGTTATGTATACTCCGTTCCCATCCTTATTATTCATGTTCTGTGTCAAGAGACTACAAGCTCATGAGGTGAAATTCAGCCTGTGATAAAGCTAGTGGCAGGCCTCCCAGGCATTCAGGAAGGCTGTGTTCCCACCAGGGTTGTTGCATTCCCACCACACCCTTCTGCTAATGAAGCAGCTCCACTAATTGCACTGGAAGGGAAACCCTAAAACAGTCACATCATTTTTCCTCAAAGCAAATAGGCCTGGCTACATCCTTTGAATCTCACAGTCTCTCCTGCACTTTTAACCTCTAGCTGTAGTCCTGCAGCATCCATCAGGAGATGCCTCCTCCAGGACATCCCTGGAGCAGCCAACAACTCCCTGCCTAAACTGATAGCTGGTGAAGAGAATACCTCCTGTGGAGTATGTGAAGGATGCAGGTCTGACAGCACAAACTTCACTGTCATCTTTTTTTTTTGTTGTTCCTGTCTGCTCTTACGCTGGTTAGTTCCCTTTTGACATGGGGGTAATGCCTGTGGGTATAATCCAACAGGCTTTCAGATTCAAAATATGCCTCCAATAAATTTTCTAGGAGGTTCCTATTCTTTGTTTTCCTGATTGGTTTAATGTGCTTTTGTTGTGAATTTCAAATGCTTTTGTAGCAAGCACAATGTAAATGCGATGCATAACACTAAATGCAGACTGATTTCTTTGTGAAATGTAACAAATACAAATGTAGAAAGAAAAGCACATGTATGCATATATACACAGACACATATTTATATGGTACAAGATAGCATATTTTATTTATCATAGAAACCCAATACAATAACATTGTAAGTGTAGATTATTTACACATATAAACATACTGTGTGCTAAGAAGCTTCTGCTTTCACACTCTGGCCTTTCCTCTGGAAAATATCGCTTGAAGAATTCCTTACCAGGGTAAAACATCTGCTACAAAGCTTTTTCACAAGCAGATTTTTGTAGCTTTATGATGTTAAGCATGCAAATTAATGATGCCTTCTTTTTAAGGGTTTTTCCCAGAAAACAAAAGGAAAATGGAAGGGGTATTCTACATCTTTTCAATTAAAACACTTTATACTCTCTATTCTAAACACTATATCTGATATGGGTTCTTCTCCTTCATAACTGATACTGTTAGTCAAACAGCAAGGTATCTTCTGCATGACAGAATCAATATCTGAGCTGTCAGGACCCCGTAGTGGAAGGAATATGCTGTGGAACCTTAAGATATGAAATAAAAGTAAGATCAGAAAAGAAATATTCAGCAGTCAATATAGCAATTAGAAAGAATGAGCTTGAGAAATGTCTCACACTAGAAGGTGTGGCGACCCTATCCTAAGAAGTAGTTGTTCCAGAGATGACACCAGAAAATGTGACCCTGCCTTCAGGCATTCATTTGCCAAGTTTTGGGCCAATGAAATACTGTAAGTATTGTTCATGGACCACCGTGCCTCTTCGTTACAACACTTGAGCTAAAAAACACTCTGAATTTAAGAGAAAACACTACTGAGGATCTTGAGGGCTGCTCAACACCCTCACTACATGGTGTGAGAACTGCTGCTCTGAGGCAACCAAACACCCAGCTTCCACAGTATTTGATTCACCTGCTACCTGAATACTGTGAAAAGGAAAATGAAGCCTCATAAGTCCTGTTCTCCCTGGAGACCCACAGTTATTTTTACCCACTATGGGCCATGGGGAGTTATGCAGGAGTATTAGAGACAACCATAACAAACCCACAAGTGCCTATTTCTCCTACTCCAAGCACAACAGTTCTAAAGCAGCATTTGGGAGAGGAAAGGCCACCATCCCACCACGCATTTGTGTGGGAAAAGAGGTGTCAGGGGCTGGTCACTACTAGACAAAGTTTGATGTGTTTACACTGAAGCCTTCAACATACTGCTCATTCCAGTATAAACAGATCAAAGCAAAGGGTATTATTATATATTTGTGTAGCCCCAACAGTGTGCTAGGCACTTAATTTGCCATCTGAGGCTATTCCCTTTGCTGTGATATTTCAGGCAGGATTTCCCATTCATCACACTGATCCCGCTCTGGGGCTGGAGCACAAGGTCAGCTATCATTGGCTCTGTCATGCTCAAAGGCTGCAGTGCTCTGGTAATTAAGACTGTTAGATGGGAGGGCCTCTTTTCCTGCTATTTGATGTAGAGTAGGTGCAGATGAAAGATTTATAGTTTTAATTCAAATACAGGACTTGTCTTTGACAACTTAATTGTGTTTGCAGAGAAGTTCTGGACCCTTTCTCTTGCCAAGTCATTACAGAAAAGCCTCACATCTTGGATCTACCAGGAAGCTGTTTGGATTAAAGAAATAACCAAAGGGACTCTGCATTAGTGCTGATAGAAGCAATAAACATTTTCTTGTCCTTCTGCTTGTAGTAAATATGTTGCTTAAGATAGTACATTTCATACTTTGAGACCAAAGTAGTTTTCCTAACTTTTTTTTCCTGTGTCTATATTCATCTCTCTAATCAGAATTTTCTTTTTACAGCACCCTTATTAAAATCAGTTACTAGTAAAGCGAACAGCTAAACTGGACAGAATTCTTAAACTAGATAATTGTTCTTTTAATAGAAATGTGATTATAAATTAAAAGGTACGGTTTGATTCTATGAGCAAAATTGCTTCTACAGTTGTTTTGTTACATAAAGTCATTGACACACTCCACATTTGTCAAAAAGATTTTCCTTGTACCCATTTACTAATCTGTAAATATCAGGTCCACAGAGAAAATTCCCTGAAAGTCAGGAATCACTCAAGGTACCCAGCCAGTACATGCAGCTTTTTCATGGACAGGTATGTAGTGTTTGAGGTCACACTGATTGCTTTGATCATCATCCTTGGCTTCTGGCAGCAGCTGCCAACAGACAGAGACTATTGCACTCTTCACAGACAGAGGGGGTTTTGCCAGCAGATTATGGAGTAAATCCCCAGAGGTGAGGTAGGAAATCCCTTGGCACAGTAGTGCCTCACTTCTGTATCTGGTTCTGGGAGAGGTGGTGGATGGTCGGATGGTTGGGGACAACACACCTTGTCCATTGTTTGGTTCAGTTGTTTTGGGCAAGGGATCTGCAGAAGCGTGGCAAGTTTGGGATCTGGGGCCTCCCTCCAGCTCTGTTTGGTATAACTCTTCATGCAAACTGGCCCTTCAAAAGCAAGGAAACTCAGCTTGTTGAAATTTATTTAAGAAAACCTCATGAAAAAGGCTGGGCCTCTCCATTTATGTGGCTGTCATTACAGAGCATCTGAGCATTTTACAACCATTGCTGCAATTGTCCTAGTAAGAGGAGCTGAAGCATAGACTTGAAGACCGGCATTTAAAAAGGCATTTCAGCCCCTGCAGTGGCTGATAGTTTCCTGGTGATCCAGAAATCTTTAGCCAGGCATTTTTCTCACCTTACATGAGTATCTTCAAGCTCATAAAAGCCTTCAGACTGTTGCTATCCAGAATCCTGTGGGAAGCAGAACAAGGAATTTAACCCCAATTTAATGAGTTCCCAATATCCAGCATTTTCTCCACAAACGCACACTGCCTGCAAGGTACAGCCCAGGGCACAGGGTGCACTCCCTTGTGCAGTCCCTTGTGCAGGGCACAGGGTGCACTCCCTTCCAAAAGGAAGAGCAGAGGCAGCAAGGTGATGCACACACTGTTGAGAAGAAGCACAAATGAGGGATCCAGGGAGTAGAGGAAATGTCACCTCCCCAGGACCCCCAGCTCCTACTGCATTTGGGCAGCGGTGCTTCACCTCTGATCCCAGCAGCCCAGTGGCTGTGGAGAACAGCACTTAAAATAGCATGAAGGAAGGACAGGCACCAAGTGCAGGCATCTGGAAAAGTTGAAAGCAGCTGGATTTACACTGGAGAAGAGAGTTGTTTGTTGGGGTTTTCTTTAGGCTGGTTTTCCAGCGAGCACTGTGCAAGCTGGGTCCCATCTTGAGTTCTCACCTGAGACTCCAACAGTGGCCATCCCCCATGCCACAAAGCCTTCCCAAGAGCTGCTCCCCCCCACCCCAGGGCAGCCTGCATCCCAGGCAGAGGTGAGCCACAGGGTGCAGAGTTCAGTCTCAGGGTAGGAAAGGCAAATTGTCTTCGCCATTTCCTGAGTATCACCGGGGACTTGAATGAGGGCTGTGACCTCTCAGGTACAGGCAGACAAACCCAAGCAAAGGAAAGGGAGCAGCACAAGAATCCTTGGCACCTGCACCCAAAGGCCATCAGGCAGAAGTGGGTGTCTTTCTGAGGGGTAGCAGAGGCTGAAAGGGCAGAAGTGTTATTTGTTGGAGTGGGACTGTTCGCCCCAGCAGAAGAATGCTGTGCCCTCTCACTTACCAGCTCTGTGAATAACTCTCCCTTGTAGGCTGTGCTACAAATAAACCTCATCACTTTTACCACCATGGTGCAAACATCTTCACACATAATCTAGATTCAGGCTGTGTATTGATGGAACTAGAGGGGTCTTTCAGTAAAGAAGTGGTTTTACCTCATGTCCAAGGACATACCCAACAGGTTGCCATGTCACCTCTGCAGGATGCAGCCTGAGGAGAAGATTTATTCACTTTTTGCAAAAAAAGGGCATCTCTTTATTCACAGGCCTCTCAATATAATCTGGGCCAAGGCCATCCAGCAGCGTTTACATCAGACAAAAACACCGGATATACATTTGTGGGGTTTTTTTAACCTCATAATTTCCTTTTCATTCATACACCCATAGATCTTACTCTCCTCCTAGCTGGGTGCAGAATCCAACTTTCTTCTGCATTTACTTAGTGTTCCTAACAATCTGGCAGCACACACTAATTGTATACACATGATTGTCGGATTTGACTTTATAAAGCAGGGAGTTTTACAGCCCTCGGTTTTAGTGTGTCCCACACTGCAATTTAACAGCAGAGCAGAGATGGTCATGTCACCGCGTGCCGATGCTCCTGCTTCAGAGAGCACTGCAGAAACAAGTGAGAGCCATCCAAGAAAAGATTTGGCCAGTGTGTTTAAAAAGGACTCCAATTCCTTTAATGAGACAACGTTGACAGAACAAGAAGCACATTACCAGTGTAAAGGGGAGAAATGTCTGTAGGAGATGAAAAATTTTCATGGGTTTGAAAGTTTTCTCATTAGGGGGATTCATGCTTTTTGCAGTAGGAAAGGAGGACTGGAAAGGCACCTTTTCACCACCTCAGAAAACCTGAACAATTCTTCTTTAAATACCTGAAAGTACATTTAGGAGCTTAGCACTAGCCATTGAGATTTGTAGATGCTGGCCAATAATAATGACAGATTTTCCCAACTGAATCTTAAATCTATCACTTCATGTTATAACCTCATAAAATGATAAGCATGATAGATAGTCCTTTAGCACATCCCTTTGTGTTTCTGCAGTCAGTTGTCATCTATCTGGTATTCTCCACATCATTTATCATATGTGTAACCCTCTCTTGAGCTCTAGAGGAGGTCCCAGACAATGTTAGATCCACAGATGTGCGATTTTGGCAGGACATCTCAGTTGCTGTTCCCCAGAAATAATCCTGCCCTGGCGCAGGGATGAAATGTTGCAGCAGATCCTTTCTGATTAGCTGCGAATTCTGAAGGAAGAGGGCCTTCCACGGTGTTGCCATTGCACTGAAGGACCCTGTTCTCTGGAAGGTGTCAGATGAAAAAATCATACTGAATCAGATGCAAATAATTCAGGGATACTTCTGCAAAGTGAATACAATTTCGGATTACTAATATGCATCTCTGTTTAGCAGAGTACACAAATGTGCACTGAGCTCTGAGATGCCATGACAAGGTTATTATCAGCTTCAAACCAGCTAATCTGAAGGTACCTCAGACTCACTGCACTGTCCCTCTCTTCTTGTCTAAATAACTTTTCAAAAGACATGGTCTCACACTCTCTTTGTTTGATCTGCTATCATCAAATACATGCCCAAAGGTGCCATAGCACATTAACAAACCTTCAAAGCTCTTTAGTTGAGTACTTTAACAGCCGGTGTCCCTGGAGCCCTGGGACAGTAGCAAAGAGCAGAAAACCATGAGCTAAATGTATGAACATTTCTGACAATGTCACAGCATGTCCACCCTTGTATATCCTTCTGAATTTCCCACACACTCTGAATCAGGCCAGTCATCTGCATCTTGAAAGTATAGAAAATTTTACACCAGAAGACAAAATGAAATAGTATAATAATGCTGCAGTCAAGAATACATTTCTACTGGACTATATCTAAATTAGGTCTGACTTTATTTGTATGGATAGCTTATTTCTTCACTGGAGATATGGCAATTCTCATATTTTGGAGCACTGTCATTTAAAATACCATTTTGATTAATATCACTCAAAAATTAATATTGAGATAGTTCAGTTCCTTCCTTCAAATCCACTGGGGAAGTCACAGACAACATGTAAAAACTCTTGGAATGGAAAATGATAAAATGCCCCGGAGCATCATTATTCCTCACTACTTCCTGAAATCCATTCCTCAAATCCTCCAAACTAAAAACCCTGTGGATTTATGATTTACCAAGAGGTCCATGGGTTTCTCAGACCATTCACCCAGTTTTGGGAGGAAGAGAGGGATTAGAGAGAACTACACAACTAGGTCAGCCAAGGTTCATGTCTTGACTTAACTGTAAGTTGATGGTGACATTTTCCAGATATTTATTGGGAGTTCATCTTGGGAGATGCTCATTTTAGAGACAAAGGTGGAATTTTCTGAAGCAGGTATGGTCAGTGCCATGTGTATCCTTGCAGAGTAGCAAAACACTTCTGTCCCAGCAGCTTTTTCAAAGACATCTGAAGCATGGAAGAGTGACACTCAGCTCTGTAGGTTAGAGAAGAGAAAGCTGAGATGTGCTGTTTGCCTCAGGATCCCAAAGTGATGCAAGAAGGCAGTGAAAGTCTATTTCCTTCCTCTCCACACCAGGGAACAGGGGAGGTTCTTGCTAGCAGGGGGTGGACAACACCTCTGTAGAGTCAACCCTGAGGCAGGGAAGTCCAGAGCCTCAGCACTTTGGATAAGGGAGGTCTGTGCCTCCAAGGCAGGCTGGTACAATTCCTTATGGAGAGCTGGAAAGCATTGATAGTTGTCTTCTGCTGTCACACAGTGTCACTGTAAATATTAAGGTTTATATCAGCAGCCAGTGCAGGTGAGAGACAGCCTACATGCAAATGGTCTACTTGGAACTGTAAATCTTTTGGTATTCTTTAAAAGGCCAAATGGTCAGTTTATGTAATTATCAAATTGTTCTTAATAAAAAGCCAGAAGCGTGCGTGTTGTTTTACAAATAATTTTTTAAAAGGCCAGGCCTGTGCCTTCCAGTCTGGATTGGACATAACACAGCAAGGGATGGTAATAACCCAGTTGTGAGTGAGGGCTGGGAAGGTGAGCACTAGAAGAGTGAGAGATCACTCAAGGCCCTTTTTGCATACACTGGTTGTTTCCATTCTCAGAAGTCATTTTGACTAGCTGTTTAAATGAAGAGATTTTAAGCAGAGCAGTGCTCTGTGGACATGAACTAGTTCAGCACCAGCTGGAAAATTATTGTCACAGTTGTTGCAGATGCTGGATTTTAGTGCATTCAGATATAACATTCGTTGAAAGATAGGATCAATTTTCCCTTGATGAATATGTTATTGCTGCTTGCTACAGCTGTTCATAAGTGTTTCCAAAAATGATAACCACTCATGCCAGCCCTCATTTTGCTATCATTCTCTTCCATAATGCTGAGAAAAATCATGTAGGCAGATTTTCAGATTATCATTGCTCTATTTCTCTGTAGTCTGCACCCACAGATGATGTGTCTCTCTTAACAGTTGTCAACAGTAAGTTCTTTGAGGAAATTCCACAGATATTTGGTACACCTGGGAGCACAATGGGATGCAGACTCAACTGACACTGAAGGTTATACTCTTCAATACATAGAAAGATGTGGTCCTTCAGATTCCTGTGATTTTTATTGCAATGTCTATAGGTATTTCTCTGTAATCTAAATGTAAAATCTATTGAGTGAGTGATGCTGAAAGGACGTTCTCATATGTCTGTTAGAACAAGGAAGATTTTATACCTGACGTGAGCCCAGGAATGTCTTGCAGTTAGCAATACTCAAAGTGACAGTGAAGTACAGAGTTTACCATTCAGCACAGTGAGCACCAGTATATAAAGGAGAAAATGCTACTGTCTGACACTAATAGATTAGTTCTTCTCAGCTGGACAGGCCTGCAGCAATACTATATTCTTTCTCTCTTTCAAAGTACTTTTAATTTTTTTTCCTTTTCATATGTGTCTGCTCATCTGGTGCCCACACAACTTTGTAACTTCGAGAAAAGGAGGAAGATGTTTTTATTTTTAATTACTGTCTGGACAGGGAAGTAAAGGGCTTGAATTACTCTGACCATAGCCTACTGTTGCATTGTTGTGCGAGAACAAAATTTTAAAATGTGGATGTTAGCCCTGGAGTGTTCAAATCCTCAATCACAGCAACAGAATTTCACAAAAAGAAAAAATCTAATTAACAAAAGTGATTTGCACAAGAAAGTTAAGTTACAGTATCTGTTTAATTGAATCAGTTCTGTTGAAACCTTTTGAAGTCTGGAAATCACTATCATAAATTCTTTACTGTAGTCAGGACAGTACAGCCATAACAGGTTTTGGAAACCTTTCCAAGCCCTCCTTTTATCTTCCTTTCTCCTTTTGGGTAAAAAAAAAAAAAAAAAA